>PNEQ01091090.1:0-26711 GCA_003012365.1 Medauroidea extradentata | reverse complement strand
GAATCCAGGAGTTTGTAAGGTGTTGGGTAAGTGTTAAGACCCACTTAACTCCTCGAGTCATCGGATTCCTGGGATACCACTGTTGCCGCAATCCGCCACTTTTTGGTGACTTGTTGATTACCCAGCACCCACTTACTGCCGTCCTGCGACGCCACCGACGCCGCGGGGTTGTGCAATCGTCTTCCTACTCTTCCGCGACAGCACCGACACCGCGAGGTTGCGACACCGTAACAATACGTTGAAACACTGCAAACTGTCTGGTTTTCCCGCGATAAACCATCATCTCTAACCATCACCTCTAATTACAGGGAATGCCTGGAGACGGCGAAAAGTCCCTGGTTCTTAGACCTGTAGACTAACCGTCAAGAACACCTGAGAGTTCAAGTAGATTTATTGGTAGGGACGCTGGTTTTTCGCGAAAAGAATTTTGCCTCACTTTGTTTCAGTGCCTTACGTGCACAGCTGCCATTCTTCTTCGTGGTCAGTGATGGGATATTTTAACTCTCTCGAGCCTTGGGATTCTACCGGCAAATCACAGCCGTGAGGTGTTGCAGAGACTTGTAGTAATTGGCTCAGACAAATTATATACTGCTCTTCATATAGACACGCTGCCAATAATCATGAAGCAGAATTGCAGATGTGTACGTAAGACATTGAAACAAAGTGGGGCAAAATTCTTTTCGCGAAAAACCAGGGTCCCTTCTTATTGGATCCTCTCTGACAAAGTGAAACACATGATGGGACCTGCAGTTCTTGCTTCATTATTTTTGGCTCAGCGCACTCCAGGGTGCGTGAGTTAAGTCAAGGACATATCGTGAAAGTGACACGAACTTAAAGTGTTTGGAAATCTTGCTTGTACCCAAAAGGAAAAGCGAATTTTTCGGGTCCTTTTATATGCCACGATATTTTACATTGCTTCGCCCTTTTAGCAATACAAATACTCATACGTTTGAAAACTACGCACTTGTCTGAATGCAACGTGGTGTTAGAGAATAATTTCGCGGCAATGAGAAGAGGTTGTTAATCCTGCGAATTAATTCGTATTAACATTTACTGTGTAGCAACCTTCCTCCTCGCAGATCACTTTCACGTCGCTCGTCGTCCCAGCCGTGTTTAACCCCACCACCACATCTGCAGGTAATTATGTGCCTAATGCCAGAAAACGAGGCTCTCGGCCCATTATGTTCCACTGGACCTTTTTGTCAGCCGTCCCCTCTATTTTCTTCCCATCGCGACTTTTGTTCAGCATCCTTCGTCCCTGTAACTCCCCCAGCAGCAACCACCCCCTCGCCCTTCTTCCTTGTTCAACCCTCACTCCCACAATCACCTTCCTCGTCTTCTTGGCCAAAGCCACAGCAAAAAAACAAGAGTTATTCAGATGCACTGCGAAGTTGTATTGGAAACAGCCCGGCCGAGACGGAACGTGAAGAACCGGTGCACAGTTTTTCATCTCATTTGGCCCGTGGCATATTTTAATTATCCCCGCGTGTGGGGCAGGAGGAGAGAAGTGGTAGGTTTCTAATTAACATGCACACAAGAGCGCAGACCTTGCGGCTGAGATATGAGATGGAGGGGGGGGGGTGGAAGAAATGGTGAGTTCATACCGAGTGGTAATGAACATTCCCACCGTGCCGTTGATTTGTTCTTCTCTACGGTGGACGAATATTTCCCTCCCGTTCACCTCGTATTAGCAACAACCGTGTATCGACGGTGTGTTGAACAAGTTCTTCGCTTCCGTTGCACCACATTCCTACGATGGCCTTCTGACCAAGCTGCCGATACAAGTTTACTTGACACCTGGTTCAATTTGCGTGAGTGATGACTGTCTGGAGTAGCATTAGAAGAACATTACAAGTGTGTATTACCCTTTAATATCATCCACTACTCTTCAAGGGCACGGTAGACAGCACTTTTCATCGTCATCGTTTTGTTTTTACATTTGAACAAGATTTTTTATCTTTTTTTAAACATAAATTGTGGTTAAATTTCGCTCTTTTGAAACTGTTTTGTCTTTCACAGTCATAATGGCTTGTCAAAGTCAGATTTGTCATGTCACTGTTTTAAGTTCGACACTAAAAAAACTGACTTACCTGAGATTATTCTCACTGAATAAACAAGTTGTAGACTGCAAGGTCTCCTATTTAAAAAAAACTTATTTAGTTTATTTTTTAAAATATTCCAATTTTTCAATCTTTTCTTTCAAATCACAGCATTTTTTCAATACAAAAAATAGCTTTTTTTTTGTTTTTATATAGAAAATCTAGTAGCCTACAACATAGTTATTCAGTGTGAATGATATCACTTTGGTATGTTAGTTGGTTTTAGTGTCATACATAAAATCGTGATATGCAAATTTCGGCTTTGACAAATCACTATGCAAAAACTATGGTACATAAATAATTTCATAAAAGCTAATTTTTTTTTCACAATTTATGCTTAAATAAATCTGGTACAAATATAAAAAATAATAAGTTAAAGATGAAAACTGCTGCTTACAGTGCCCTTTATTCCTCGCAGTCAAAAGTGACAAAATTGGCTTCTTTGCAGTTATTTGAGATACGAAAATTCTCGTCCAAATTCCCCATCAAGGTATGAACGTGAACAATACAACATTAACGTTAATATTATGCCATAAATTCATAGGGCCACCTATGGATGTCTCATAGAGTCGATCTATCGGACGAGAAGACTATTCGCCTATTCAGGGTCTTGTGCCTAGAGGGGCAAATATCAAGAATCACTACTCGTCGTGTACTGGCCCAACTATAGATTTTAGAGATATATTTTGCTAATGAAAAATGTTTCTAGAGACGTTAGTAGTCGTACGTAAAGACGTTAGTAGTCGTACGTAAAGACAATTGTAGTTCCAACATCAAAATTGTCTATTTTTCGTTAGGTTAGGTTACATTGGTTAGGTTACATTGGTTAGTTTTGGGTAGGTTCGGCTATTTTAATATTTGGTCTTTCATTTTTCATTGGGTTAGCTACGGTTAGGTTACCAAACTTTACTTAAGGTAATCTGACCTAATATTACCTAACCTAACGAGAAATTGATAACTCAATAGTAATTTAACTTAACGTACACAAAAATAACCTAAACTAACTTAGACTAACCTAAACAAACTTAAACTAACCTACCTTAACCAAACAAAAAAAAAACTGAAATTTTCGAAGTTAGTAAACAACAAATTTCTTTACGTACGACTACTTCTAACGTGTCTGGAAACATTTTTCATTAATAATCTATGTGTCTAAAATCAATAGTTTGGCCGGTACACGAAGAGTAGGGATTCTTGATATTTACCGCCTAGAGGCTAGAGTAAAGCGTGATGCACGGGCTGCATCACCCTTAGTGTACCACACTTCCATAGCTGGAACCTGCGAACTAAGCCCTCGCAGGCGGCCACCTTAATGTCAGTATGTAGAGACTGTAAAAATGCACGGCTTCAGTCAAGTGCAGTCTAGTCTCCTATAGTAGTTGCTCGTTGTCTGCTCAGTAACACAGTGAAACCTCGAGATTCCACTTTTACTAAGTTACTCCTTTATTGCTGTCCTAGCGACATCCAGGATATATCTATTACATCAAGGGCCAGTTGCGAACGCGACAAGAAATTACAGTATTTCTTAAATATAGTTCGTGTATGAAAGAAAACACGAATTTTACACTTACTTGTCAAAGTATATCTGTTCTTCTGAAACTACCCTTTGGTTATCAGCAACATATCTCAGCGGAAGATATTTGTCAGATGCCTTGTTCATTGCTTATTCATAAGGACGCCTGAGTTTTGCGACAAGAATTTTAAACCTTATTGGTAAAGAGCTAAAATAATTTGGCACAAGCTGTAATTAAACAACTGTAAGTTTGTGTTGTTTCGCAGTTGGTAGGAACTAATGATTCTCACCTAAATAATTTTGCACCAACTTTTTTCAGTGCCTTGTATGCAGATCTGCAGCTGTGGTACATTCTAGGTAATTATATGTTTTAAATCTCTCTTGGCTTGCTGTTCTCGCAGCTAATCAAAGACTTGTGGTTTTGCAGTAACCGCAGGGGCGTCATTTAGGGGGGGGGGGTGAGCAGGGGGCAAATGCCCCCCCCGACGGATTTAGAATTTTAAGTGCATAAACTAATTTTTTGTATATTGTTATTTAAATAATGCTAATTTAAGCATATAAGACTGAAGTTTTATTATAAAAGTTTCTAATTATACATGCTGAATTAATAAAAAAGATGCAACAAGGGTACTGTCGCCTAAGTTCACTACTAAACGATGTGAGTCGACAGCTATGAAGAAAAATTTATACAATGGAAGATTTAATTCTCTAAGAGATTTCTGTTGCAAACTTTCATCTTAAAATATCAAAAGAACACTATTTAAAAAACATTTCTCACGTACAGTATACTGTATCTTCGCAGCAAGTTGTCTTCTTGTAGAACATTTGTTGATGGCCTTTGTCAACTCTTAACAGCCATTACTTTAGCACAAATATTCACATTTAATTTTTAATCAAACATGCAATGAAAATAGTACCTAGTTTGTTACAATGTTTTCTGAATACA
Source organism: Medauroidea extradentata (assembly GCA_003012365.1). Lineage (NCBI taxonomy): Eukaryota > Metazoa > Arthropoda > Insecta > Phasmatodea > Phasmatidae > Medauroidea > Medauroidea extradentata. The sequence continues at coordinate 22,153 of PNEQ01091090.1, read as the reverse complement.
GTAGAATCCTCCCAACCCCCCACCTCCAATAAAAACCTGAAATGACGCCCCTGAGTAACCGTGCTCTGGTTGACGCAGTCAAACAACCGACGCCTCTACATGAATACACGCTACCGACATTCACGAGACCGAGCGAGGTGGCGCAACAGTAACAAGTTGAACAGGTATCCGGGAGGACATGGGTTCGCTCCCCGGCTCCGGCCATCCTGATTTCGGTTTTCCATAGCTTCCCGAGATAGCTCCAGAGAAATACTGGGATGGATACTTTACAAAGGCCATGGCCGACACCTCTCCCAGCTGCTTTCGTTGTGACAAGTTGCGTGTTATCGAATCTAATGTCTAGGGACTCGTGCGTTTGGTAAAAATATGTCTGCATCAGTTTCCTTCAGTGCCTCGTGTACACATCTGTGGCTCTGCCGCATGGTCAGTGATTGGCTGAATTTAACTATCACGTGTCTTAATGTTCTACTGCAAACCATGGACGTGTGTTGTTCGCAGTAACCTTATTCTGACTGCTATGGTCAATTGAGAAGTTACTCAACCAATGACAACGAAGCAGAACTGCAGAGGTGGAACTAGGACATTCAAACATGTTGGTATAGAAATATTCTCGCGAAGACCAGGGAACCCTAGTGATGGGCGACTTCTCTCCCAGTTCCTGTCGTTGTACTAAGTTGTGTGTTGCCTTCTATAATGACCTCGTTGTCGGCGAGACGTAAAGCTTAGCGTTAAGCACTCTTAAGGCCTCGCTCTTTAGTTTAGCAATGGTTTCGAAAATATTTTAATAACGCAAATTAATACATATATTAAAAATTCATTCTGGCAGTTTTAACACTTATATATCATCGTTTGTAGCTGCATTTTTCTGTTGCAATACACTAAACCGATTTTTAGATTTTGGCCCATGAAATAGCACATGTTTTGATGTCAAAATAAGCCAAAATTAAGCAAAATATTTTTTTGCTAGCAAACGGTACATTATTTAAAAAAAACGCTCTGGTAAGATTGTGTATCGTATGACTGTACATAGTCGCAAATTTTTTCAAAGCATTTGGTTAAATAATATTCGAGTTATTTGCGATTGTTTGAAATAAATGCGATATCACGTCCTTAACTTACCAATAACCACTGAGCAGAGTTGCAGGTGTGCACATAAGGCAGTGAAACACATTGTCGAAAAATTCTTTTCGTGAAATTCAGGAGTTCTTAGCAATTGGCCCACGACTTATTTGACTTTGACTCCACCTGGACGAAGCTGAGCCAATAACAAAGCAGCAACTAAATGCTGATCGAATAATGCGGTATGACCGCGTCAGCGAGCAGTCAATGATCTTCTGATGTCTGCTTGAGAACACAGATATTTCTGGAGGCAAGCCACGTGTCAGTGAACGCCCGAATTTTACTGGGCTCTACTTATGTGCAACTCAACATATACCTGTGTGATTAGCGGCTAGAAGCACAAGACGCTGGCAGTTAACACATACCATCACTGGCCTTGAAGCAGAGGTGCACGTGTTTACATAAGTCATTAAGGCGGTCGTCTGCCTACCTTGTAACAGCGTTGCAGCACGCTAGCAGAACTTTTATTTCTTAGAATCTTCTCAGCGTATTTATAGTGTGTGTATTTACGAAAATAACGAACACTTCAAATTATATAGAAAAGGTAGTTTGAAAACATCATGTTAATTAGAAAGACCATATCGGAGCCCCTCTATATGGCTAAAACCCATTTTTTTTATCTATTGAAGCTAAACGACTACTTGCGGGGTTCTTGTGAAGATACGGTGGAAAGGTGTGTTGGACTTTACTCAAAACTTTTGACCAATCAGAATATGGTGTGAGCACTGAAAGTGTCAGTCAAGCGAGTGATCTACGATACCACTGCACGCTGTTTCAGTGTCTTGCGGTAGAGGCGATACCGCGCCAGATGAGCCGGTCAACATCGCCCTTAGCACCGTGCCTTTGTCACACAAGCATTACTCCACCAGGTAGGAGCCTTAAAACATAACAGTGCTGTTATTTTCACCAGAAATCAGTTGCTCTATTTTTATGCCAATTTGGAGAACTTTTTTTGGGAAGATGCTATTACTGGCAGTTATGTGTCCAAAAAACGGCTATGACTAGTCCATAAACTTGCGACATCAAACATATGTGCTTCGTAGACACATTCAGGATACGTAAGCGTTGAAATAATCCGTCACTATAGCTATGTTTATCTGTTACGTTGTACAGATATATTTACAGTCCAGCCTACCAGTCAGTGAACCAGCGAGTCTATTCGCTTCTCTTGACATAACATTATATTTCGAATAGTAAAAAAAAGGGTGTTGCACTGTCCGTGCCAAATAAATAAGCCAGTTTCGCTGCAGAGCAGGCACCATTGTATTCGATCCTCGGTTTATTGCAGGTTCAAGATAGATACAAATTTCAACACACCACGTCTGGTATACTGCGGACTAAGAGTAATTTTAAATAACAAATTTACTAGCGTCTGAGTTAACGTGGGAGCTAAATATATATCTCAAATGTTTTGAAAACATTCTATTAGTAACGCTCATCACTGACGTACAGGCCTCCAGGATGTGTTATTTGAGGCACATGTGACAATAGGAATAAAAAAGTAAAACGCGTAGAACGAAAAATATATGTTTATACTTTATCTAGTGGAAAACAATTTGCACCAACATATTCTTCAAAATACTGAAGTATATTGCAACTTGTATACTTGGATCAGTGGCTAGAAGTAGTCGTCTTCCAAAGGGAGCGGTTATTAATCCGACTATACGCTCGGGGATCGTGACATTAAGGCTACCGCCTAGGCGGGCGTATTATGTGGTTCCGAGACCTAGAAGTCCGAGAGCGCTATAAGGGTGACATAGCACGCGCATAGCGGCTCACAGTAGTCTCTCGACGCAAGTTACTGAGCAGACGTGCAGTCTTCTCCACAATAACTCGCCTATGTAAGAGAAAATTAACGATGACTATTTAAATAATGGTGTGATATCAATAGGGACACTTGAATTTTGCGACTATAAGTTTTCCTCAATTTATTTCAGTACTCGCGTACACCCACACCTCTGCTTCGTGTACACAGTGTGTCTGTGCAGAGACTTCTCTTATCTGACTGCGCCAATCAGGACAATGTTACTGCGGCAATACAGGTCTGTGATTTGCCAGTAGAAGCTTAAGACGTGAGAGTTAAAACATCCAACCACCGAGCATGGTGCAGAGCTGCAGGTGTGTACGTAAGGCACCGAATCCTGTTGGTGCAAAACTCTTTTCGCGAAAATCATTGGTCCCTAAATATCACACATAATGGTGTGACGTACTTGCCTTACATTCCCTTACAACTCTGCACTAATATGTATATATAGAGGCACTGGAAAATCGCGAAAATATTTAACATAGTCTCCAATAAACTGTAGTATCTCAATCGTGACACGTGTGAACAGTTTTCTGGCAAACCACACACGTTCTGTGTTAAAACTGTACAGTTCTAATTGGGTCTGTTGAAGAGGGACACAGTGCTTCATATGAACGATAGCCAATATAAGTGCAAAACCTTCAGTGTTATACATAGTATGTTGGAGCCTAGCAAACAATCAACTTTTCCCGCGATTTACCAGTGTCTCTATGTATATACTTACAGCACCAATAAAATACCTGTTGTCTCAAATTTTGGCTGTGAGAAAATACACTTTATAGAAATATCGAGAATCTGAAACGGTAATACGTACATTTAACGTTCTTTGAATGATATTCCTTATCAGTACAGAAGGCCCTGATTTTCGTAAAAAACATTTTTGGACTATCTTGTTGCAATGCCTTATGTGTTCAGTTCTGCACGTGGTTCCGGGTCGGAGAGTGTACGTTGCGGCTTGCGGCTCTGCTTGCAAATCACAGGGCCAGTAGCCATAAAGCAAAACTACACATGTGTACGTAAGACGTCAGGTATTGAAACAAGGTGGTGCCAAACCTTTTCTCTCTAAAATGTCCCCTAGCTGACACACCATTGTTGTGTCTGAATATTATGACATCTATAGTATTATTTTTGTGTCCTTCCGGGAAAATACAAATAATCAAGGATCAACAGCGTAGTTGTATGAAATTCTCCTTGAGCGTGAAAGATAATCACGAATTTTTTAGATACCTATCAATAGAATGTTACACTGAAAAAAATACTTATTATTCACTGCAAAATAATTTGTTCAAATGGACCCAGCAATACGTTTTGTAGTGACCACAAAAAATTTTTGCTGTCCCCAATAAAGTTTTGCAGTGACTACAAAAACATTTTGTAACCACTACAAAAAAATTTGGTAAGGTCCATTTTAACAAAATATTTTGCAGTGACTAATAAGTATTTTTCAGTGTAGAAGTGTGTAAAATGTGTAACTGACAATTTGGGTGTTTTTAACACGTCTGCTCAGACACGTCTGGAACAGTAGAGCATCGCGATGCAGCGGAGACTCGAAGGCAGGACCTTGGCGATACGGCGAGCTGGAATGCTTGTGTGGTTACAGAAGCACGCCCGGCTGGTCAGGTCAGAGGTCAGCGTGTGTGTGTGTGTTAGCTGAGCAAGAAGTGACCAACCACACAGGCGGTTGTGAGGGAAACAGAGGCCTTGTTGGAAGAGAGGTGCTTGGATTGATGGCCTTTGATGGTCATATACTGGTCGCTACGTTCCGGCAGCATTGCTTACATGAGATACTGGCCACAAGAGACAAGTGGGCACGTGCAAACATACTTGCCTACAACATACTTACCTATAAACATTCTATCGTGAGACCAATATATTTATTAAGAGTGCGTGGTAGATCTACAAACGCAGAAAACTTCAATTGATTCCTACGCTTTTTTCGAAGTTAGTATGGATAAATTACTCATTGACAATCCTAGATAATGGTATTTGCCAACTTTATGAGTAAATATTTATACAGAATTTCTAATTCGTTACGCGTGATCTCTTGCGCCGCAGTTAAATGCACGAGGTTCCGGCGTCAGAGATTGTGCCCCAGAAGTTCGTAACACTGGAAACTATTTTGTTTAAAACGTTGGTTAGAACGTCTAGGATTGCTATTGTTTAATTTTCGAAAATTGGCTTCAAGAAACCTACAGTTAGTGGTTAATGCTTTTAGCGTTGAATTATGTACCACTCCCTCTTAAGTTCTCTGACCTGTATGAATCCGCTGATTTTGACGTTATTCAGGCCGCTGATTGTAACGCGCCCGTTTTTTTTTTTCAAGAAGATTTTTACAAGATCTGATTGATTTCAATAACATCCCGGTTCATTTACAACTCTCCATTAGGTATTGATGACGACGTTGAAATGTTAGGTGTTCAACAACCGGCAGGCTGTATTCTACAGATGTACGTCACACGAGTCTCTGCTATCTCAAAACCTGGATGCCCAGTGAGCAGCCAATGTTACTTCACACCATGTAACACATAATTAGTTCCTTGTTCAGTTGCATGTTTGTAATTCGTCTGGAGTCCTTCAAGGCGTACATGATAAATCGATATAAAATTACTAAACTAAATGAAATGTGCAGAGGTGTGACAATTTTTTTTTCCTGAAATATGTCCGGAACATTTTCTAGTCTCCTGTCATTAGTACGGAGACGTAATTTTTACGAAAATGTTTTTGCACCAGCTTGTTTCGGTGCCTTATATAAACATCTGCAGGTCTGCTTAATGTTTGTTGGCAGCTTGTATTATTGCAGAGGCTTCGCTCATTTGATTGCGCAAGTCTGGACAGGGTTATCGCGACACCACGAGTCTGTGATTAGCGAGCAGAACCCCAAGACGCCGAGAGTTAAAAACATAAATTCACTGACCAAGACTCAGAGCTGCAGACGTGCACGTGAGGCATTGAAACAAGTTGTGCAAAATTATTTTCGCGAATATCGGAGATCCCCAGGTATGCGGCAGTGGCGTGTTCCAAGGCAAGCGGCATATGACGCTGCTATACACTCTGACCACGTGGCAATTGTGTTGTTGGGACCAAGGCGTGTTACTGGAGAATGAGTTGCTCGGCTCGTACATGCTACTGTCTGTCCCTTCCGCATGTTCTTCCACGGACAACTGAGAATTATGTGTATTCATTGCTTGCTTGGAACACTCCACGCTTCGCAAATAACTTGAGACTGAGGCCTACGTGCTCATTGGCTGTTCGCTGATAAAGTGCTTCCTCATGATTCAGCTGCTGTTAGTTGCTTCTTATCTATTGTCTCAGAATCCTCCTAGAAGTGTCAAGCAAGTCAAGGACCATTGCACAAAAAACATTAACTTACAATTGTTTAAAATATAGTTTATGCTCAAAAGAAGACGTTAATTTTTGTGATTTCTACCAATAAAAATATTAACAATTAATTGAAATCTGATTTACACAACGATCTTATCTCGAAATACGGGCCACCCTCCTCAGTGTGATACAATGACTGTCATTCCCCATTCTTTGGATTGAATGTCAAATTACAAGACTGGCAGAATTTCTGTTAGTTTAACATGTCACCAGGGACATGTAAAAGTATACAGAAAACAGAAATTTCCGTGGTAAAATCCAGGGCATGCCATTCCCATGTGCATTTCATTTCGTTTAATTTCGTTTTTAAATTGGATATATGGTATTTTTCGCCAAACGTGGGCGTTATTACTGGTTTCCATCCTCTCAACTACGGTTACAACAATTTTGTCTGCTTAGTGCGAAAATCTGGACGAAAGCCAAGCGTTTTAAAATCAGTTTCGTTCCGGGGATCTGCCTCGCGGTAAGTCTTCCTGTGTTTGTCTGTTTAGGGCTACTGCAGGAAGGGGGTGGGGGGGGTAGGCTTCCCGAGGTGAAGACGACATTTCTCTCACATCCAGGGCGCGGCTTTTTAAAAAGGTTTTCTCTGTTCAGCCTCTGTGCCTGAAGAGACTTTCCCACGCATCCCTCAGAGCAGACAATGTTCGCAGCTGCTAGGATTCTTTCAAGACACTGCCAACCCTCCACATACACATACACACACAGCTCTGTTCTTGGCATGGGTTCGATCGCTATCCCACGTAGTATATTTTCATATAAACATTCTCTGCCTTTCAGCGTTCAAAACTGTTCTACCTACTCGCCCTTCCACCATCCCACAAATCCTCGAGAGAGCGTGGTACGTCATTCTGCGCTAAAAGCATCGGTTCAAATTTGTAGGTTTCTCAAAGCCAATTTACAAAAATTAAAAATCCAGCAAACTTAGACAATAGGTTTTCCCAACTTTCTGAGTAAAATTTTCTCTCCAGTAAAGTATTTCTGAAGATCAATATCTGACGCAGAATCTCGTACATTTAATTGCGGCGCGAGAGATCATGCAACTTTTTGGGCGAGTGTTTTCTCGTAAACTTGGCAATATCATTGTCTAGGGTTGTTTTGCAACATTTCCATATTGGCTTTCAAAAACGCGTAGGTTTAAAATGATTGTCTTCTCTACCCATTGTATCTTTTACGTACACGCGTACAATTGTGCAAGATATTTTTCACAATCAGACCTTCTCAATCCCTGTGACTCAGCCTTCACTTATACACTTTAAAAAGAGTTTTATATACTTCCTGAACCTAATTTGAAGTTTTTCGCTCATATGATGAGAGAGAACTATGTTACCGATTTAACAACGTGCCTTCTGAGCGTGTGAGTATTATAAAGTACCACCACCAATGTGCCAAACGCCGGCAGGTTCGTTATGGATATTTTTGTATAATACGTCCTTAAACACAAGGCGTTACGTGCAAGACACACATCGTATGACGCTGGACGGAAAAATCTATTACGTTTCTCCTTGTCATAAGAGTCTCGCCGTGCGTACGGCGTCATAACGTTCGCGCAAAATAACGTGTAAGTTGGTACACCTGAGGCTCGGGTCGCTTGATAGAGTTTGGAGTAATGTGACATTTTATTTTTGCAGATGAAAGAAACTGCAGGGTTTCAGATCTTTAAATTTGTACATAAGTATAAACTTCTGATCACGTTGCAATGTTAACTAAATATTACACTCTAAAATAGTGTAATTCAACCAAATAAATAAAAGTAAATATTACGTTACATGTATGAAACATTAATGTTCCTTTACATAAAATAAAAATTACCTTACATTACAGTAAAATTTTCGGTTCTACGTATGAGAAAATTATCGTAAGTTGTACACGGATTTTCTTACATCGTAAACAATGTTTTAACACACGTTATGTTTAAAATGCGTCAGTCAGAAGGGATTAGTATTCCAGTGGTTAGTATAATTGACTGCAAATGAAAAGTGTTGTTTAGTTCGAATCTGACTGTTACTGAAAACAGTATATTATTATGTTATTGTTATTACAAGTATTAATAGTAGTATTATTAGAATTTCGTGTTACGTGTAAAGTCTCAATAAAAAAGTTTGCTTAGATGAGAGTAAAGAATATTTTCTTATAATGGAATTTTTCTTTATATCTGAAAGTAATTTGCTTGCCTTACATGTAAGTTGATTTAACCTCAATTTTGTGAAAGTGGATTTAATAATTACCATGTTTTTACTGTACAGTGTACCGATCCTCAGCACGGAAACTCACTGGTACATTAATGTTCGGTAACAAAAAATGTGCATTGTAAAAATTCCCTGAACATCTTGCACATTTTACCGAGCGACGTGGTGTAACGGTACCACGTTGGGCTCATATTCGCGAGGAACTGGGTTCGATCCCCGGCTCCGGCCATCCTGAGGGTTTCCCGAAATCACTCCAGGCGATTGCTGGGTTGGTAACTTAACAAAGGCCATGGCCGACTCATCTCCCAGCTGCTGTCCTTGTACCAAGTTGTGTGTCGCCGTCTATAATGACCTCGCTGCTGACGTAAAGCCCACTTACCTCCTGCACATTGTTTGCATTGACACTATAATTTGATCAATTATATTTGCCGGGGCTGTTGAATTATGCGTTATGGGGTCGCGGTGGCCGAGCGATCAAACAATTTTCCTCCCACCAAGGCGATTCCCGACGAGGTCGGTCCCCAGATTTTCGCATGTGGGAATCCTACCGGACGACGCCATTGGTCAACGGGTTTTCTCAGGGATATCCCGATTCCTCCGCCCCTTCATTCCGGCGCTGCTCCATACTCACCTCATGTCACCTCTCACTAGCGCTAAAGGCCTCGATGTTAGCGCTGACCAAAATCTCTCACTCACTCAATGTTTTCTAATTTGAGAGTAGCCCACCCATTCGACGCGTAGCCGAACTCAGATTAACAATAAATAGCAACAGTTACACAGGTAATATTTTACTTAATTTATATGTTTATATATATATATATATATATATGTCTGTGTGTGTAGATAACGCATATATTATGTTCATTGTATGAATAAATCTTTGTTTTGAAAAGTTTATAGGGGCAAGTTCGTATTAAGCATTTCTGTGTGGAAGTGTTTTATGGAGAGGTTAGCAAAAATAATGATACTGTAATACTGGATCCGATATTTCAAATATTGATTAACTTTTCTAATTCTCTCATTATGGGCTCAATAATACTTTTTAACTTGTATGTACAGTTCCGGTATCTATGTACAATACTGGTATCCACAAGGCACGTATAAATGATAACACCTGCAGGTATTCATGAAGAGGAGATATAGGTCCTGTCCACACACTGCCTTCTGTCTGGTCGTGTGCTTGAGTAGGCAGTGAATCTACGTGACACATGTCTGGCAACATTTTAAAATAAGTTAGGGAAAACCTTTTAAAGTTGTTACTGTACCTATAACCTGAGGAACGAATTATTCACTTATTCATCTGGCAGCAGCTTAGACTTCCCAGTTGTATACAATGGCTGACCAAAGTCAATTATACAGTGACTCCCAACTGTACGAAATACTTCCTACTGGCTTGCAGTTGTCATAGGATGTATAAAAAATCAACTGTTGTCCAATGACATACGTGATAAAAAAGTAAACGTTCTTGATGTTTAACAATAAGCGAAATAATCGTGCCGCTACCAACTACACAGAACCGAATTAATAATGAAAACGTTTAGCTTAGATCCTGTTGTAGCCGTATTCGATCCTACGCCCCTTGTTTCAGCAGATATATGCTGTAGGTTAACCACTGAACACAGCTTTACTGTAGTTTATATATTTTATATAAATGGTAATATATTTCCTACTCACCTTAGAAAATGTTACCGCAACTTTTAAGTAAATTTGCTTTTTTACAGAATAGTAAATGATTTTAAATTGTCCTTTCCTCCCACGAGGTTAAGATAAACGTGAGGCTGTACAAGTCTTCTCTTTTATCTGTTATAATCGTTCATTTAAGTATTCACACATAAATACTTCTATAATTTGTAAGACGACTACAGTCAGTGAACATGTGCTCTATTTGTTGTCAGCTATGATTAGAGACCAGTGCTTTTCGCGAGAAGAGTTTTGCATCAACTTGTTTCAGTGCATAACGTGCACATCTGCAGCTGTGCTTCATGGTCACAGTCAGGTAATATTTACGGAGTTACAGCACTCTAAAAATCCCGATTTTAGCCATTTTGTGAGGCTCGAATATCATGTTTCTAACAAGCATGCTGCATTTTTGAAAAAATAGAAGCATGGTTTCAAGTGTGTGTTCTTTTCGTAGATATGCATAATATGAAAAGAATACGCGTGACACGCTGCGACGCCGTCGATGCGCCAGTCGAGGACTCATCTTAAGCGTTGACCAAAATATCTCACTCACCGACCTGTAGAATAACGTCCAGTGTTATCTGTACGCACAAGTATACAGTAGTTGTTGATTGGCTGTTCTCTGACATTGTGATACCACACATTGGTTGAGGGTCGGTAGTGTTGGTGCGGGGGTGTAGGGGTGGTGTGTTCAGCTTAAGTAATATGAACATGAAATGATATGAGAGTTTATTCAATGGAATGGTGCACGCCATGTTTGAAGGTCTTAGAAAAGTCTTGCATTATGTAAGTGACCAGAAAAATTTATTATTTTTGAAACGAATGAATGATTTTATCGGAAATTTAAATAAATGTAGCTAATTTGGTAGGAGTGTGAGTGTAGACGTTGCAGTTCTGTAGGAAATAAAGTTAGTGTAGTTATAATGAAAAATATTAATCAGAAAGATTTTTAATAATTATTGGATAATTTTATTGGGATATCGACCGGACATAGCTGCCTGGACGTGCATTTAACTTAATCTTTATAACTAGCTTAGCGCTCTTCACGAGGTGTCAAATAAGTCAAGAACCAACTGTAAACGTACCATGAACTTAACTGTAATTTGATATCTAACTATAGGTGGTTCAGGATAAAGTGAGCACTCAAAAAAGCCCTGCTAAAATTCTTTTTTCAGCCAATTTGTATCTTTCCGCCCGTAACAGATGACGGGACGTGTCTAACCTCTCTGGACTCGTCACTTAATGTTAGCGCGTGTAAGATAAATTGTGCAGTCTGTATGAATCGATACCGTTTAGTAAAATAAGTTTATGAATTATATAAAATACAATTATGTCGACGTCTGCTGATTTTGTTTATCAATTGTGGTATTTAAATAGGAAAACACACGGCATTATATTGCGTAGTTTCGCTGCCAACCATACAAGCAGTAAGGCAACTATAGTTAATGTTCAATTGTAAGCAGTAACGGCTAGTGATATTTTTCAAAGGTTAAATCTTTAGTGCTCACTTTATTCCGAATGACCTATAACGCAGTAATTTTCCTTGTCGTTACGCATAGCTGTATCTCGAACACCGCTGAGCAGCTGACTACTGATAACAACATCTGCCAAGCTAGTATAGTTTGTTGTTGATGTTACAATAAATAAATGTGTTAGGAAACACAAGAACACATTTTGTATTGATAAAAAGGAGAATCTATAGAAATAAAGGATATTTCAGCAATGCTAATTCTTTTAAAAATGTATTATTATAGTAGCCAATGGTATGTAATATCACTGCGAATTATTTAATTTTCGTAAATCGTTTTGTGTTGTATATTTGTACGGTCTTGTATCATGAAATTTGTGACTGACATTCCCTTATACGTAAGGACCAGAACGATTCACGTTTGCATACAAGCTAGATTTCAAGCATCTGTAAGTTCGTGCTACTTTCGCGCTAGCCTACATTCCAGTCAAACCACGAATTATTCCGTTATATACTTGTATGGAAACTGTTCCAGAAAAAAATAATTCGGGCAAATGTATTCCTAAATACTGTCTACAGAACAAAATACGTTTCGTACAGCTATAAAATAATTAATATTTTTACCTGCGGACACCCTTTAGTGTTATAATTTTATTACTATAACGATATGTTTATAACATGGCGCTGGCAGAATGCAAAATGCAAATGGCTCTAGGAGTAATTCTCACCCCAGTTGGATGACGAGGAGGGGTGCTGATGGCTTGTCAGTTAGGGTTACTTCACTCCCATGTTTCAAGAAAACAGTTTTCCACCCTCGCTTATTTTTTCCCCCTTTTCATCGCCCTTAGACGATCAAGAAAATATTCTAATCTCGCTGTCATAAATATTCCTTAAAAGAATCTACGAGTAATTCCAATGCCTGTTTCGCATTTTTATACGTCAGGAAGGGTAGTTTATTCTAACACAATGACTTCGAGACGAGCTGTACTTCTAAACCTTGCGAAATCGTTTCCTCTTTCACTATTGGCAAAATTGTTTGTTGCGGAAATCTCATTTTTTTTGTAATAAACAATGTCGATATATTTAACTACATAAATTACAAACTGTTGAAGAGTTTTGGATTTCTTATAACGTTATTGAGAGGCGTGTTTTATATAGACCAAAGTACAAGCTAGATTTCGAGAACGTACGTCTGTGACGCTTTCTAAATTGGCCAGATATATAATAGCACATCTTAAAAGTGTGATTCTTGTTGTTGTAGTCATGCAGCACGCATTGCTCATAACTAGGGACTGGAGAATTTAGCGGGTTCAAAGATCTGCAGGCTAAATTCCATTCTACTGTGCATACTCAAGCCCCGTTTATTCGTACATTGTCTGCTGTTCCACAGAGTAGCAAGTAGTGGACAAATGGTCGGGGCTTGAGTATGCATAGTAGAGTGGAATCTAGCCTGCAGGTCATTGAATTCGCGAAAATGTCCAGTCCCTACAACTATAGATACCCCTGATTATCACGGAAATATTTTCTAATCGCTTTGTTTCAATGCCTTGTGTGTAGAGCCATGAACTTTTCGTGAAAATAATTTAGTCCCAGTTTGTTTGAGTGCCTTATGTGGTCATCTACAAATCTGATTCATGGTCGGTGATTGGATGCTGAAACTCTCTCATGTCTTGAGGTTCTACCTGCAAATAACATACGTGTGGTGTCGCAGTAACTTTCTGTGCTTGGCTCAGTCAAACGTGAGACGTCAATTCACACAGACAAGCTGCCAATAGCCACATAAGCCACTGAAACGATCTGGGGCAAAATTCTTTTCGCGAAATGTTCGTGGCTCTACGTATGTGCATTCTGGCCGCAAATCACAGACGTATGGTGTCGCAGTAAACTTGTTCTGATTGGCTTAGTCAAATAAGCCACGCCTATACACTAATTCATTCTGCCAATAACCACGAGGCAGAGCTGCAGATGTACTGAAACAAATTGGTGCAAAATTCTTTTTCTCAAAAAATTAGTGTCTCTGAATACTCCCAGTGTTAGAGTACTATATTCCTGATGGTTTCAATCAAGTAGGAACGTCTTGAACAATGGTGAAGCGTTGTTGTGTTCCAAGACAAGCGGTATAACTAGAGCCCACGATTTTTGGTGAAAAGAATTCTGCAACAATTTGTTTCAATACCTTATGTGCACAAATGCAGCTCTGCTTCTTGAGTATTGGCAGAATGTAGGCGTGGCACATTTGACTAGTGCCAGCAGGGACAAGGTTACTGCGACACCACACGTCTGTGATGTGCGGGTAAAACCCCGAGACGCTGAGAATTTAAAATAGCCAATCGCTGACCACGAAGCAGAACTGCATATGTGCACATGAGGCATTGAAACAAATTGCTGCAGAATTCTTTTCACCAAAAATCGTGGGCTCTAGGTATAACATCACTAGAGACACTGGAAAATCGCGGGAACAGTTGACTGTTGCTAGGCTCCAACGTGATGTATATAACACTGAATGTTTCGTATCAACATTGGCTATCGTTTATTTGTAGCATTTTTTCTCTCTACAACAGGCCCAGTTAGAACTGCACGCAGCTTGGACACACAGCGTGTGTGATTTGTCCCAAAACTGTTCACACGTGTCACGGTTAATATAATATAGTTTACTGGAGACTATTTTAAACATTTTCGCGATTTTCCAGTGTCTCTAAACTATAGGTAATTCGCGATAAAGTGAGCCCGTGTACATCCTTCTTTATAACCGTATTCAGCTAATTTGTATATTTTCACCATATGCAAGTATAAGCCTTTTTTTGCTTTATCTATAATGCCGAATGTTTGTAGTGATATGCAACAGATCTACACGGACTTGGTAAAATCAAGTCAAGAGACGCAGTAACCTTGTTCAGATTGGCGCAGTCAAATGAATGACGCCTCTGCACTAACACATTCTGCCAATAACCATGAAGCAAAGCTGCATATGTGTACGTAAGGCGTTGAAACCCATACAACTGTAGCAAAATTCTGATCACCTATGACTGGCTCTACCAATATTTCGGCACGCAGCTCGTTTAGATTTTTCACTGTACTATGTTCAGCGGCTGAGGCGAAGAAATAGGAGACCGATAATGACCTGAGGAGTGTTGCATCGACTCAACGAACGACGCTCCAAATTAGCGTGTATTGTTTTCACAGTTGTATTTTTCTAAGACGCTTATATAGTTAACTATACAATTTCATTTGTAGACAGCTCGTACCTACGGCCAACACGTACTTCCAGTTTTCTTTATTTACCGCAGTGTAGGAAAGCCGATTTTTCCCCCCCGTTTTGGGAGGCTTGTTTTAATTATGCTCGCAGCATTTAAAACGATAGAAGCGTAGATTAAAACGAATGTTATTTTCGTGGATAAACATATTGTGAATAAATTGAAACGTTTCGCGTACAATCAACAGGCGGGACACGTTGCAGTACAGTTCGTACATCAGTTGCTTGTGATGGCACGTGTTTGTAGGGAATATATTCATGCAATATTTTGTTTCAATGAGCTATGTGCACACCTGTAGCTCTGATTCAGGGGCAGTGGTGTTGGGTGTAACTTCCTCACGTGGCTTGGAAATATCCTGGGAAGTCACGTAGACATGTGCGGACAACAACCATATACTGATTGGTGCAGACAAACATGTGTGTCTGAACAAAGATTCGCTACCAGTAACCTCAGCAGAGCTGTCGTCATAAAGCATTCAAACAAAGCGACAGAGGAATATTTTCACGACGAACTCGCTGCTATATGCACAGGTGGACCTTGTAACGTGTCAGTCAGCAGATACTTACAGTGGGTTGCTCGACTTTGGGGCAGCGTAGCTTCACGGCAAGGCACGCTCAGCGTTTGGCGTTTGTGTTGGCCTGCGTCGTCATGGCAACGGTCAGTCTCCCCTCAGTCGAGGGTTGACTGCACTTGGATGAGTGGTAAGGGGTGCGGGGGGCAAAGTGCTGCCACCTGACAAACGAAATGTTACTCACTTCACCACGAAACCCCCATTGTAGCCCCTTACTTTCACGTACTTAACACTCGTACACAGTCACCTACCCTTAGACTTCTCAAAACATATTCAAGACTCGTTCACATATAACTGACGATAAATAACTTAACTCTTAAGGTGACTGCCTGTAGAGCTCGCCAAGCGGTGTGCAGAACTCCGGAAGATAAACACATATTTGAAACTTGCTCAACGTTCGCGAGTGGTGTCGATAATATCAATAGCGGCCACTGATTTTCTCGAAAATAATTTGGTACCAACTTGTTTCAGTGCCGCACGTACACTTCTACAGATGTGGTTTATGCTCAGGAATTGGCAGAGACGGGAAAAATTCGCTGGTTCACTGACATGTAGGCTAGCCTGCAAGAATATTTAAGAACTGAAGTAAACAGCAGATGATCATTCGCTGCTTGCTGTTAAAATGATATAGATCTGTATTAGTTACATTATTATTATTGGCTTAGAGGCTTCCAGGAGATGTCAAATAAGTCAAAGGACAATAACGAAAGTGACAAAAACCTATAGTTGCTGAAATTCTAGCTTGTGCACGAATGAAAATGCGAATTTCTCCGGTATCTAGTAATAGTGTGTTTAAATCTCTCTTGTCTTGATGTTCTACCCACTAATCACAGGCGTGTAGTGTTGTCTGACTACCGCAGTTAAATAACTGATTCCTGTGCACAAAGCCACGCTGCTGATAACCATGAAGCACAGCTGCAGGTATGAACATAAGGCACTGAAACAAACTGTCACTAAATTCTTGTCGCGAAAATCAGGAGTCCCTACCTTACCCGAGTGAACGCTCAACAGTTTAAGCTCATTCTTCTCGTTAACAAAACTAAGGGAATTGGGTGTTTTTGCGGTCATTGTTAGGTATAAATACCTTGGTGCATTACGTTACATAAAATATATTAATATACAGCACCCATTTATCTTTCATATAGCGCAATGAAATTATGGTGTCGCCAATGAATGTCTCATTGAGGCGAGCTATCGGCGAAAAGACTGTTTGCCTATTCAGTGAGTGGCTCCCGATGCCCGGGCTGGGGTCATCTGCAGTTGTGTTTACGCTCTTCCAGGCATCAACATGTACACTCGTGCGGCCATATTAACTGCAGTCATTTCAGTAATCGGACGTGAAGAAAGAATAGTAATTTGTAACTGTTACTTACTAGGGTCCTGCAAAATTCGCGTTATTATTTGGTAACAGACTACTCTTAGCAGTTCTTGTATATATATGTACACAAAATTACAGTACGAGATGACACTGGCCGTAGCCTCTATGTCATAGTCAGCTACGTGTGTGGTCGCTTTATAGCAGGCTGGTCACTCAAACCTGCAACTTTTAATTATTGGACACTTACATTTTACCCAGCACACCAAGGCATTTTTGCAGTGGGGGAAGTTGGAAGAGTATATAATCATTTGGAGTCTGGTGGCATGAAATAACGCGAATTTCGCATGTCTATATTTATGACTAACTATTTGGGATTGGTCAATTCTGCGGTTTCATTTGACAAGTTAAATTTCGAACTCTGATACATCAGAGATAATTCATGTTTGGGTAGCTGTTCCAAGTTCTTAGCTTAGGAGTGTGAACTAACAGCAACTGGTCATTCACTTGAACAGCAGCCTATGAACGAGTAGCTAAGGGCAGAGATGTAGAGCCGTATTGCACAGAAAAAACTGTTTTGTGGTGGCTACAGTATGTTATGTCAATATGGACCTCACAAAATAATTCCGTAGTGGTTACAAAATTTTTTTAGTCACTGCAAAACTTTATTGGGGACAGAAAAAATGTTTTGTGATCACTACAAGAAAATTTGGTAAGGTCCATTACAACAAAATATTTTGTGGTGACTAATAAGTATTTTTCCAGTGTGTGAGGTTCAACTAGCAGTTTGTAGGAGTAGCCAGAATAGTTTCGAGTCTTTACTCATTAGAACGACGAACGACTTTTATTTCCTGTTTATTTGCATCCTCGACTCTGTAAAAATTCTTGTTAAAGTTCCGAAAGTCTGACGAAATAACTTGCAATTTGTGAGATACATCCTGTAGCAATATAAGTTAACAACAAACTTGCAAATAACATGAACTGAATCCTATGCCCACTGAACAAGCATAAAACAGGGTCAATAAGCAATCAACAAAAAATTTGTGTCGTGAGAGCGTACAACACTGTGGAGTCTATCCTTATATCACTGCACCCGAAAATATGTTTATTACCCAGAGCGAAAAACACAAAACACTCAGAATTTTCTCGGATTCAGTGACCTGTCGACTGGACTCTCTCATGATTGTTGTCCTCAACAATTTGTTCGTCGCGTTCTGCGCTAATGAATAGCCAGTTGTACATTGGCATCGTAGTGTAGAAGTACGATTGTGTTTTCATACATGTTTGGAATTTGTCCAGAGTCCTCAAGGACTAGTTTCAAATACACAGTGTTTCAATCACGAGACATGCTCACATTTACTGAAGTTTGAAATCCAACTTGTTAAACGAACATCCTAGTTTTCTGATCCCTAAGTATCTGAAGTGTACTGTCCTTCATAATTTCTGACATCTGATTTTCAAGAAAGTATTCCACGACTAGTTGTATTTACGCGTGCCTACGCCCGTGAGTATATTATTTAAACTGTCACGAGTCTTAAGAGTCTACCTGCAAAACACAGACGGTTGATGTCGCAGAAACCTTATTCTGATTGGCTCAGACTACTGAGGAATGTCTCGTTACAAAAGACACTTGGCCATTAACGATAGCAGAGCTGCAAATGTACTGTTCTTTTCTAAAAAAAAATCATAGTTTCTATTCATCATGTAAATTCATAACTATTTTCAGAGACCAAACACTTAGCTGACTGTGTTGCTTGATCATGATTATCTAACAGGAGAATGATTATTAGGTAGGTCCTAAAAATTTGCGTTTTCTTTTGGTAACAAGCTATATTTCAAACTACTGTAAGTTCGTATCACTTTTACTACTGGTTCTTGACTTATTTGATTACTTCTGAAGGGCGATGCGCCAATAATAAACAAACGAGTACATAATACAGATGTTTATTAAAGAAAATACGATTTGCGCTAAAGAGTTTCAATACGTAAAGTAAAAAAAACAACACCATGGAGTATTAAACTTATACCCTCAAAACCATAAGTCTTCGAGGCAGATGCTCCAACCACTGCCCCAACAGGACTCTATGGCAGATTTACAACTTATTTTACGTATACATGAGTAGGAAACAATTTTTTTGGTCTAACTTATTCGGCAGTTTCTGTTGAACTTTAAAGTTTAAGTGTATCTTTGAACAGTACTTGAAACCTACAGAACATCCCAGCAATTTGAATTTGTCTTATTTCAAAGCCGTTCAAGTGTTCAATGCCACGAACGCAATTCTACGTTGTAATTGGCAATATTTCTTACGGCTTCATTCTTCAGTTTCAAACAGTTGTCACGTGGGGCGTTCCACGCTCTGACACTGCAATATAATTGGTGAGATACGAATGCCGACAGAACCAGTGAGTGTATATAGGACAAGTACAAAATCTGGTATGAAATCCGCCAAGCCAGACATGAATGCCGTGGTAGCTGCCGTACCAGCTGGTGTACCACATGTTGTGATGGACTTTTTTATAATAGGGCAAACAGTCGTGTAAGTTTGTAGACACTATCTAAGACTGTTCCTACAACAATATGATATGTTGAATGAAACAATCTGTTCTGCGGTAGGAAGTAATTGCTGTCGTCCTTTGGTACGTAGTTATATCTCCTCAAAAAATATCACTTAATTTGGATGTATTTTCACAGAAAACGTCCTTGTTTACTACATTTAAATTTATAAATTTTTAGTCGGTAAATAACTATAAACAATTTTAAGAATTCAAACAATTTCGGCGCATTCGTATTAGGGAATTTAACACGAAATTGATTCAGTTTTCTTCTCAGTGATTGGATGTTTATCTCCTACACGTCTTGTTCACATTAAGTACTGATATAAGTAAGTATAGGTCGTTCGGAATAAAATGAGCACTAAAAATTTAACCTATAAAAACTATCAGCAGGCGTTACTGCATATAAATTTACATTAACTGTAGTTTCCTTGCAGCTTGTATGATTGACAGCTATTAAGCAATATAGTTCCGAGTGTTTTTATTTTTGAATAAAAAAAAACTGAAACTAAATCAACTAAATTAGTCACATAATTGTATTTCATGTAATTAATTAACTTTTTATTCAACTGTATAGATTCCCATTTACTGCACAATTTATCTTTCACGCGCAAACATAAAGTTACGTGTCCAGAAAGGCTAGAAATTTCCCATAGTTAGCCGTTACGCGCGGAAAGATACGAATTGGCTGAAAATAGAACTATTGCAAGGCTTTATTGACTGCTCACTTTATCCCGAACCGCCATTACAAAATTTAATAACAAGGGTCCGTAATTCGTATCTATGATGTTTACATTTTCTAAACAAATTTAAAAAATACAGACATATTAGAGACTGTTGTGATAAGTGGTTTTAAAGGGGCGGTTCGCAGAAAATATTATTAGTTTTAATAATTTGTATACAAGTACGAGACGCGATTTTTTCTAGACAAATATTGTGATTATTTTCTACTAAAATTAATTTTTTTTAACTTTCGTAGTTTTTGTATAATGTCATGTCAAAGTGTAATTTTGCGTAAAATGGTTTTACGCTAGAAAGGAAAACTGACTTACGAAATGAAATAATTTACACTGAGGAACAGAGCCACAGGCTACGTCAAAATCTGTATAGAAACAACATTGCACTTTTTTTTGTATTTAAAAAAATAATGATTAAATAGTTAACAGAGCCAATTCCTTGGAATTTTTTAAAGAATAAAATAACCACACACTCTATGTGGTTTTTAATCATATCACTACGTAGCTGGCGACACTGTTCTTCAGTGTAAAGTATTTTCATTTCTGTAAGTCACATTTCATTTCATGTATAAAACCGTTTTATGCAAATATGGACATTCCATTTTACACAAACTACGAAAGCTAAAAAAATTTCATAACATCAGTAAAATAGTACAGCGTATGTCTACAAAACAACCCATTTCTCGTACAAGTAAAACTAGTATTAAAACAACTAAAATTTTCGGTGAACCAACACTTTAATAATAATAATAATAATAATTACTATCACTATTTTGAATGTTGTATAATCAGAATATAGGGATCACGCTCAAGGACTGGAAGAGAGTGGCATTGTAAAGCGTTCAAATGCGATAAAATCTTAATTTTATATTTTTATGAAGAAGTTTTATTTTTGTAGACGATACTTGTGAGTGCAGTTTACTCATACGAAACAATTTTAGCTCTCGTAGTTTTCTCATAACGGTGCGACAATGTCAAAATTTGCATGTTC
This sequence comes from Medauroidea extradentata, assembly GCA_003012365.1. NCBI lineage: Eukaryota > Metazoa > Arthropoda > Insecta > Phasmatodea > Phasmatidae > Medauroidea > Medauroidea extradentata. Next base: position 1,094 of record PNEQ01091090.1, on the reverse strand, counting down.
TGCTGCTTTGCAAATAGGGAAAACAAATTAACTGATTTACGTATGTGAAATAATTCACAGTGAAATAAATTGCCATGTGCTACGTAATAAAACCTTTTTAAAAATCCCGTGATCTATTTTTGTATTCTACCAAATACCTGAATGTTATATACATGCACTTTTTTTATTCAAAACATTACGTTGCGAGTTTTTAAATATTTTATTGCGTAGCTCATGGGATGTACGTTCACAGTGTATTATTTTGATTTAAGTAGGTCAGTTGGTTTTCACTATTTGACCTACAAGAACAATTTGACGTAACAAGCAAATTTTGACTTTGACGCACCGTTATGAGAAAACTACGAGAGCTAAAATAGTATTGTAATATTAAACTGTACTCACAAGTAGTGCTTACAAAACTAATACCATTTGATAAAAATATAAAATTGTGATTTGATCGCACTTGAACACCCTTAAGAGCGTGTCTTGCTGATTCACAACATGCTACATGACCTCTAAGCAACAGACGCTCTGCTGACGTTCATCTTCCTGTCCACGAAGATTATCGCCTGGCTGAACGTGTTCTTCTCGCTCGAGGCCTAGAAGTGCGGAAGCGATAAGGACGACACAGCACGCGCATCACGCCTCACACTAGCCTTTAGGTGCAAGTCACAGCAGCCTTCTCTCCGACAACTCGTCTCTATGAGTCTTCAGTGGCGCCCCTATCATTTAATAACTTTATACTCCAGAGAAAGTTCTATCGCACACGCCTATATATTTTAAAATATTCTGGTTTCAAAGCAGGGGCGTCATTTAGGGCCCCTCCACTAGATTTAGAATTGTATATGTATAAAAAATATATTTTATATTTGTTTACTTAAGAGGGCGTGGCACATAATTCAACGCTAAAAGCATTAATCTACAGGGTGTATATTAATTCATGATACAACGCTTGAGGGCAGGTAGTACGAGCCAAAACAAGCACTTTTTAACTATAAACCCGTAGGCGGAAATGTACCGTCTTCGTAGGGGAGCGCAATGAAAACTCAGCGTAGGCAACCCCGCTGTGCATTACACTGATCTGTCGAAGGTATTTGAAGCCCCCATCCTCTACC
>PNEQ01091089.1:0-26708 GCA_003012365.1 Medauroidea extradentata | reverse complement strand
GTTACCAGATATTCCCCATTGCATTGCGCATCCGCTTAACTTAATAATTTTGACCATTTTTGGTATTTTTTAACTTAAACACCGCGTCGGCATTATCACCGCCACGTGGTTAGGGACTTTTGTATCAGGAGACATCGGCACTCATCCTGTACCATACGAGGTTCGTTTTGGTATTGTTTTATTCAGCATAATTTTGCACACGCGTTGCTAAGGTTATTTTGTATTTGTGTAACATTTTAAGGGCGTAATTCATGTTTTTGTGACCGACCACGTGCAGGTTATGACGCAGCCATTGTGTTCAGCATACATGTGAGCAGTACGTTGTAAATTTATCACGCACTCACGCAATTCATCTCGTTGAGAGCATCACTCTGTGTGCAGCGTGTTACGTGCCACTCACCCCACCACCGGCCTAGCATAGCTCGCCACAGTTTTCGCACTGTACCGCTAACATCACTTGTAGAGCCCTACCACACTACAACGTGCACTGGAACGGCTGCCTTGTGACACGTTAGTTAGGCACGTGCTCACCGCAACTCAACCATCTACGCCAGCTTCGAAGTGAACCTGACGGTCCATCATAGTGGCCGCCAGTCCCTCGCTGCTTAAGGAGGTGCACCTTCTGGTGTCGTAGACTCACCTCGTACACCAGCTCCACACTGATCACTCACCAACCACGTGCGATATACCAGCCGGTCGTAGTCACTACGCAAAGTTCACTATCACGTGCACTATCGTGTACTTTAGGGTTATTGTTACTGCAAGGGACGCATCACTACGTTTACCTCGCTGCGTGTGTAATTCAGACATTATTTTGGCACTATGTACCGTAAGCGCAATAAATCATCTGTAAGTGAAATACTGTTTACATAATTTCTAGACACCTAATATTGCTAGTGTAGGCAACGTAAGTTATCAGGCGTACTGGGGGCCAACATCCAGTAAGTGTGTAGTTCTGGTATAGTCAGTGTCATATGTGTTAATCCATTCCAGTGCTTTCACCACTCAATCACGCACATCAACGCGCCGCGCGTTAAGGGGCTTTCAATCACTCATCGTTAAGTGGCATTCAGTCACTCCCATCAATGCGTCGGGTGGGATACCGAACACACCGAACAAACCACACCCTGAGGGCTAAGAGTCTCGAAGTGCAGTACCTGGGGAGTATTGCTGGTGCCCAATCACTCAAATCAACAGCGTAGTTTGCTATCCCGATCCCACCCGAGGTAGTAGGCGTTAAGCTTAGTGAATAATTTTGCCTCCCCTAGTTGTGTTGGAGGGTAATTGGTGGTATAAGAAAGTTTGTTTCATTCTGTGTAATCCACACAGATCCTCATGCCCCCTTTTTTGGCACCACCACCATCTGTTGGTGAACTAATTGGTGTAATCACCCCTTCTTGCACCATCTGTTGTAGCTCACTACTGGCCCTGTCCCTAAGAGGCAGTGGTACTCTTCTCGAGGCTGTAAATGTATACGGTTTGTTATTTTCTAAGACTATTTTGTATTCTTTCTTAAGCTTCCGTAATCCTGTATACACCTCTGGAAATTTACTAGCAAACACTGTGCCATTTCTGTGCAGACATGTTGCCATTAATTTCCTCTACTACTCCGCCCAGGCCTACCTGAACAATGGTGATTGCTCGTAAAGTTGGCATACCAAACCATAATGATACTTGTTGTCTTGATATTGCAAACATCTCTTGCTCACTGTACTGGCTTCCTATAGACAAGACAGTCAGTACTACCCCTGCTTCCTCTATGACTTGCTTGCCTGAACCAGAAAGCCTCTTGTTGGTCTGCTTCACTTCTATACCTAACCTTTTTCCTAACTCTTTGCCAATAACAGTCACACCTGCACCAGTGTCTACTTTTGACCACTGCTTGCTTGCCTATCTGTAAGTACCTGAATATACCATGGGTCAGAACATACCTCCATTGCTGAAACCTCCCCCATGTTATAGTAACTGTCCTCTACTTCATTTGTGTCCCTTGTGTCTTGTTCTTGTAGGTTTACATTCCTGTAACATCATTCATAGTGTCCATCAATAGTAATCTCTAGCTGCCTTATCACCTGCTGCTGTTGTTTGGCAGTCTCTGCCTGTTGTATTCACGTAATTGCCTGCTCTGTAGTCAATGTACCATCTATTTGTAGCATTTCTGACAATTTGTTATTATCCACCCCAATAACTAACACTATAGTTTTAAGTTCATTTTTCAACCCCTGAAGTTTGCAAGATTCTGCCGATTTGAACACCTTGTTGGTGAATACATCAGCAGGTTCACTCTATTGTTGTCTTCTCTTGGAGAATTTAAGCATCTCGTAGATAATGTTTTGGTTTACCAAAAAAACTTATAAAAACTGCCGTTCACTGTGTTATAACTTTCCTCTTGTTCCGTCTTTAAGAGGAAAGATTCCAACATTTCATCTGCCTCGGACCCCATGCAGTACAATAACATGTTGACTTCAGATACTTTTGACTTATTCTGTAAGTACGAGATGATCCAGAATTGTTAGAATCTCTTGATCCATTTGGGCCACTCGAATGATGTGCGAAAATCAAAATTGTCGGGTGGCACGATGTGAAACTGTGCTGCACCCGCCATTATACCCACAATCCTACGGTCACTCAGTACCTGTTTAGTGTGTCCCTGAGGATTCTTCTGCACGTGATGTAACTTCATTACATTATGTACGACACTCACTAACGTGTTTGCCAACTTAATTTTAGCAGTACCAAACATATTTCACACATTTCTACATCTTACACCATGTAGTGTTTGTGTCTAACCTATACCGCCAGATATGACGTCTCACTGATATTGGTTTTACTCCCACTTCTGCTAACATTTGTCTCACACTACTCCAGGTCTGCCAACCCTACAACTACTGTCTACACTAAATGCATCGTGAACACAATTTGAAGTTATAACATCAATTTCATTTGTATCTAAATCACTTGATCTCCAGTAGGAAGTTAGTGTACTGTACTGCAAGAGTAGCACAATATACTGTATTAAATTTGGCATTTATGCCAGCATTATAAGCTAATGTATAACGGTACATATTTAAGGGAATATAAAGTATTGTATTTCTGTCTTCTTCCCAGCCACATTCCAGCTTCATTTGTACTTCTACGAAAATAGTTGTAGAGTATGATCTAATTAATCTTTATAAAAGTAGAGTCGTACATCTTTTGAAAGATAGTCACAGTACCATTTTCACTCATGCTATAGAAAACAATTTCTCATTGTAAAGATAGTTATGTAGTAGGGTCTAACTGTCTTCATATAAAGATTGTATAATGCACTAAAATTGTTACAGTATTGGCCCCATTGGGTTTAGATTTGAGGGTCTCTCTTTGAGGTGAAAACTTGTCGAGTTCAGTGATGCTGATTTTGCTGGGTATATGCATTCCAGGTGCACTATAGGCTACCATTTTTTGCTATTACAGATGCCCTATCAGCTAGTGTGCCTGGAAGCAGCCCATTGTTGCTCATTCCACCACAGAGGAGGAATATATAGCTGTAATTGAGAGTACAAAAGAATTTATGTACGTGTGGGCTGTTCTAGAGGAGATCCTGTACAAAGGAAGTAACTGTAAAGCTGCACATGGACAACAAATGTTCTCTGAGCCGTAGGCAAAAGTGGGGTTTTAAACCACAGGTTATAGCCATGAACATTTCGCAAAAAAAATGTCCCAATTTGTTTCAGTGCCTTACATTCATGCCTGCAGCTCTGCTTCATCGTTATTGGCAGCATGTCTGTGTAAAGTGATGTGTCTCATTTGACTGTGCCAACCACAGTAAGGTTACTGCAACACCAAACTTATGTTATTTGTAGGTAGAACCCCAAGACACGACAGTTAAAACAACCAATCGTTGATGATGAATCAGAAAGCACTGAAACAAACTGGGGCAAAATTCTTTTCACAAAAAGTTAATGGCCCTAGTCATAACGTGCTGATGTACAGTTTCATTAAGTTTATATACTTTAAAAGTGAGTAAGGGCCTGGTGAAAGATCTTTACTGTCTCAATGACAGATAAACAGCAGGCAATTTATGAAAACTGGTAAAGATTTCATAATTTAGTGTCTCAACTAATCTGTGAATAGGTCGCCTGTGTTTTTGTTTTGACTAGAGAAGTGTTATAACAAATATGGTTGTGCAAGTTTGTAAAGTAGCAGGCAGAATCTAAAAATGGTAAATGAAGAAGGAAAAAGTTAGTCTGAGACGAGATTTATGTGTAGTTGTGAAGTTGAGAGTGAATAAATCTACTAATAACGACGCAGGATATGGAGTCCTGATTTATAGTATCAAATTAAGTGCAGATAAAAAAGAATTTGATTAGAATGTAAGTTACAACTGATAGCCAAAGACAAAAATTTACACATGTGCTGAAATTATTAATTTATGTTGTTACTGGTAAATGTTAAATACCTTTTCTGCGTTAACTCTAAGTTTCAGAATAAACCCAACAAATGACAAACAAACATATACGTAAGCTTCTAGCCATTCTTGATAAATAGGTCCCGGTTAGATGTCAGGTAGTAAGGGAAGTGGGCTTCAAGTCTCATTGACAGTAAAGTAATCAGAGACAGTGTCATACCACTCGACATAATGGCAGGAACTTTGGGTAGAAAGAAGCTGTGATGATTTTTGTTAAGGAATCATCCCAGTATGTGTCTGGAGGTATTTCGGGAAATTATGGAAAAATGAAATTTAGGATGACCACAGACAGGAACCGAACCGGGATCCTCCTGAATGACATTTTAAAATATGTTACTGTTGTGACACCTTGCACACTCTCTCTCTCTCTCTCTCTCTCTCTATATATATATATATATATATAATACAAATATAGGGTGTTTCTTAAATAGGGGGACAAACTCCGCTTGAGTGTTCCTCATGAAAAACTATGACGAAAAAATATTTTGCACTTTTCACCTAAACGTAATATTAAAAGATTAATAGGGAGTAATGGGCCTCTGAACATTGAATTTTAAAACAGTATTTTCCCAAAATGTCGGAAACTAATTGACATAAAACTACAATATTTTCAGCACTGCTTAATGCTATTGGGATCTACAAACCAACAGTGAATGTTGGTTGATACCTTCCGCCCGTATGAAAATAGCAGAGGTGGCTACCCTCTAATTGCATATAACTTTTATACCGTCTGGATTTTCGAACATCAGAAGATGGTTTATTCAGTAATGTTACCTGTCTAACAAAAAAGGTCCTCTTGTTGCAATAGTCTAGGACTCATAGTTTTCTTTCAAATCACAAATGAAGCTACAGCGATAGAGTTCCCAAAACAATGGTATCGTGAGTTAGAAACATGTAGGAAACGTTGAATGTGCACCATCAACAATTCAAGGAACACAACAAAATAAACACATGAACGCACTATTGCTTATGCTGTATGCTGTGTATCTTTGGTGCAAAACACAGGACTTAGGAGCATTCTTAAATGACGATATGCAAAAAAAAAGGTGGGTTTGGATGGAAACCCATCACACGAAAAGGGATAGGTAGAAACATCACTGAAACATTTAAAACATAAATATCCAAATGTTGTGTTTTATTCCACAAAATGAATTTTACAGTACAAGTTTACCAGAAATCCATCTTGTTTTTTTGTACATGACAAACCTCTAGTGACATTACTTGTATCGAAGCCCCTTGCAGACCTAACCGCCCGGCTTCAGAGATTACGGATGCGATTGATGTGTTTGTCATACACAGTTCATTATGTGCCAGGAAGAGAATTTCACATACCAGATACTCTTTCTCGTGCCCCAATCGCAAAACCAAAAGAGGAAGGCAAGGAGATCTTGGAGGAAGAATTGTATATCCACAACATGATAGCAGAAACACCATTCACAGACAGATGCTTAGAAGAGATAAAGGAGGCTCAAGAGAGAGACCCAGAATGCTTGAAACTGAAGGAATGTATTATCCATGGATCGTGGCACAAAGACTCTGAATACTGGCCATTAAGAGGACAGCTGACATATAATGACGGGCTGATCATGAAAGGGACACAGATTTTCATCCCTGCACAGCTACATCCAGAAATGTTGCAGAGGATACACGAGGGGCATATGGGAATTGTAAAGTGTCGTCGACGAGCAAACGAGGCAGTGTGGTGGCCACGCATCTCTATGGAAGTGAAGCGGATGGTCGAGAACTGCCAAAAATGCATCCAAAATAAGGCAGAGAAAGCAGAAACCTTAAAACCTTCACCACTGCCGGGCAGACCTTGGGAAGCATTAGGAGCAGATATAATGGAGCTCAAACAGAAACAGTACTTAGTGGTCCAAGATTACTTTTCTAGGTTCTTAAGAGGTGGTGACCCTAGACAAAACAACATCTAGGGCAGTCATAATCAGGATGAAGAACTTTTTTGCCAGACATGGAATCCCAGCGGTTGTCCGAACAGATGGGGGCACCCAGTTTACGTCAAGGGAATTCCAGGAGTTTGCCACAGAGTACGGTTTCTGCCATAGGGTATCTAGTCTGCGATTCCCACAGTTGAATGGTGAAGCAGAGAAAGCAGTAGACATTGCTAAACGTAATTTGTTAAAATCAGAAGACCCTAATCTGGGTCTGCTTACCTATAGAAGTACCCCTCTGGAATCGGGGTTGTCGCCAGCAGAGCTATTGTTTGGGCGAAAGCTAAGAAATACACTGCCGGTGAAACCGACACAGCTCAGACCTGTGTGGGACAAAGCAACAGAAATACAAGAGTTTAGGCGCAAGGATTGGGCTCTTAAGGAGAGAAACAGACGATCATATGATAGGGAAGGAAGAGTCCAAGATCTGCCTGTTTTAATGGTTGGGGACAGAGTATGGATCACCAATATGAAATGTTACGGGAGAGTTCAGACACTAGCAGACACACCAAGATCATACGTTGTAGCTACGGACAAAGGCTCGCTCCGCAGGAACAGAAGGCAGCTCATTAAAGTGTCTAAAGAAATTACAGAGAATGCAGGAAGGCAAGTGAGACTAACAGTTAATAAAAAAGAAGCGGTCAAAATTGGGGGATCAAACGAACATCATGAATGGGATGAACAACAAGAAAGAATAAGAAGGCCACACTCTCCCGATGAAATGCCATTCCTTGGATTCCCAGCAGGTGAGAGTGAGAGAAGAAGAAAGTCTTCATCTTCAATGGTCAGTACAGACACTACAGCAAAAGGCAGTAGTAACACAGACATCAATAATGATCAAGAGATCAGAACCAGAAGTGGGAGGACAGTGAAGAGACCTCACAGAATAGACTTGTAGAAGAGAGTGGGGTTAGGTGCAGATTTTTCAGAAACTTAAGTGTATGTGTGTAAAGAAAAAAAAAAGCGTATGAAAGAAGGATGTAGTGTAGGGATAGTGCTGATGGAGAGGTTGGAGGGCCTGAGGGCAGGGGGACAAGGACAGTAATGAACATGGCGTTGGACGGTGTTAATAGCTAACCTGTGATAACAGTACAGACTTCAAGAGATAATGTCTCGTGAAGTTGTAGAAGTTACAAACTGTGTAACTATGATGCAATTTATTAAGTCTGGGATTATGTCTCTGCACATTTAAAAAATGTGATAGTATTTTATAGATTATAAATTAAACTAAATTATAGCTGATGAAAATAAGTTTATTGGATAGTAGTACAGGGGCGTCATTAGTGCCACAAGGGGGAGGGGGGAATGCCCCCCACCTGGATTTAGAATTTTATGTGTATAAATATATTTTTTGTACTTTTAAATTTAAATAATGCCAACTTAAGCACATAAAACTGAAGTTTTATTGTTAAAGTATCTAATTTATACATGCTTAACTAATAAAAAAGATGCAACAACGTCACTTTTGCCGGAAAACAAAATCTCGTCCCCCCTAGAAAAACCTGAAATGATGCCCCTGTAGTAGTATGTAATGTACAACGTAATATTCAATATTCACTCTGATATACAGTGATTATGTGATATTCTAAAAAAGAGTAAAATTACTCAAAATTATCTTAAAAAAAATTTTTCACTTATTTTGCTGAGTGAACCTGGCAGGACATACCAGTTTACAGCAGAAAGTAAGTTATCAAAGTTGTGGTGTAGGAAATATAACAGGAAAGGGCACTATGAAAGGTGTTGCAAGAATGCAGCAGTGCAAGAACTATGAGTAGCTGGAGAGGAGGAACATTAACACTGCATGGAAGAAATTTTGGCAATGGAAGTTTGTTCTGAACCATGGTTTAGTTAGGTGAAACTGGGAAACAGAGTAGTTAAATTTAAGATTGATACAGGAGCTGAAGTCATAGTTATTGGAAAAGTGTTAAGTGAACTTCTAGGAATGGAACTTGAAAACAACAATGTTGTTCAATCAGCAAAGCAGCGAACAAAATGTATGTGGTGGAATGTCAACAAATTCCACTTCTACGGCAACCTGCTCTTCGAGATTTCGATATTGTGACTGTTCAAGATAATGAGGTACTAGAAGAGGTGAAGACAACAGAGGTGAGTAAATATGCTTCCAATCCAGTTGTTCGAAGGTATCCAGAGCTTTTTACAGGTTTCGGGAAATTTTTTTAAGAAATATGAAATACTTTTACAAGAAGGTCACAAGCCACATGCAATTTCTGCTCCACAGAGAGTAAGTAGCCTGAACTCTAAAAATTAAGCTACAAAGGAACTGGCTAAAATGTTAGACAACAGGGTAATTTCACCTTAGAGTACCCAACAGAGTGGTGCGCAACGATGGTTGTAGTGCCTAAAGCAGATGGATCGGTAAGAATTTGTGTAGATTACACAGAACATAATAAGTGTGTACGTAGAGAATGACTTCAGCTACCAGCAGTGGATGAAACACTTGTGCAGCTAACGGAGGTGGAGATTTTTACAAAATTAGATGCTTCTAGTGAATTTTGGCAAATACCTTTGACACCAAAAAGAATGTTGATGACGACGTTCCTATCCCAATTTGGTAAATTTGTTTTCACTGCTTGCCATTTGATATAAACAGGGGACTACAGCACTACCAACATGGAATACAGGAAATATTGCATGGCATGGAGGGAGTTGTGAACCAGGCAGATGATATCCTGATTAATGGCAAAACACCAGAAGGATATGACATGCGAGTGGAGTGGGTGCTCAGGAAACTGAAAGAAGAGGGTGTTATTCTGAATGCAGCCACGTGTCAGTTTAGGATGTCATCTGTCAAAATTTTAGGTCATGCGACAAGTAAAGGAATGGTGCAGCCTGATCTAGACAAAATAGAGGCTATCAGGGGAATTCCAGACCCCACCAATGTGACTGAGTTACAATGAGTATTGGGGATGACAAACTACTTAAGAAAGTTCATTCCTCAGTTGTCTGAAACAATCCAGCCACTACGGTAACTGTTGCAAAAAGGAAAGGACTGGATTTGGGGTGAGGCACAGAAGAAAGCCATAACTACGATAAAGCACGGGCCTTTTACACAGGCTAAGCTTCAATTGTAATTCTTGCAGATGCCTTGGGGCAGTTCTTGAACAGCTGCAGGATAAACACAGAAAACCCATCATGTATGCTTCCAGAAGTTTGAGTGAAACGGAAACCAGATATGCGCAAATTGAGAAAGTAGCTTTGGATCTGAATTGGAATATGTATTAGGGAGAACAGTGCAGATTCGCATGGATCACAAGCCTTTGGCTACGTTGTTGGTGTCGAAAACTCTTACCGACATAACAGCACTGCTTCAGAGGTTACACATGCGTTTGATGTGCTTCTCATACACAATTCAGCGTGTCAGTAAGAGAATTCTTTGTAACAGATGGCATGTCGAGCCCCAGTTGAGAAGGCCTGTGAAGAAGGTAACGAAATCTTGGAGGAAGTTCTGTACATCAAAAATATTACAGACGAAACAACATTTTCAGACACTCGTGGGGCAGTAGTTAAAGAGGCACAAGACAGGGACCCAGAAAGCCAGCGATCGATAGAGGGCATCCTCAACAGATTTGACCATAAAGCTAGATTCATAACCACCACTTAGCGTACGTGCAAAAGTAGAAACACGAAATGTGCACGCTTGCATTCACATCCTCACGTAGCGTGCATACATACGTAATAAAGTTGATCAACTTTCTACTTCCTACGTACATACGGTAAGTGATGATTGTGAATGCAGTATGTGCAAATGTAAGACTCAATTACATATTAATTTACTCTTAAAAATCATTTATCTTGTGGTTGCATCGAAAAATAAAAATATATTACCATAATCTATTACCGACAGTTTGTTAAGACAAACAATTTCTGCGCATGTCTAGATTAAATATAGTTGTAAATCCAATCTCTAATACTTAACATACTTGTGTATGTTCAGCACACATGAATATGTTTGTAGGTACATAAAGTGTAGTTGTGAATTTGGCTTAAGGACTCGCTGTTCTGGTCAGGGAGAGGACAACTAACTTACAGCAATGGCCTCATCATGGAAAGAGCAAGAATCTACATCCCAAAAGGGATGTAGAGTACAGATATTGTGGTGGGGAAGGTTGGCAATGCTGGTGTGAGGACAATCAGTATGTGGCAGGAGAAAAGCCAAGAGGCAGAGTTGTAAATAACACTATACATGGAACAAGCTTAGCCACTTAGCTGCTGTCTTGGCTGGCACCATAATAGGATTGCATTTGTTTACTTCAGAATACACGTAAAAGTGAACAAGGAGATAATTTGCTCATGTTCCACCTAAAAATGGTTTTGAAATAATAGGTGCACTTAGCAATACAAGACAATGGCATACATAAATACCACTGCGTTGCAGGAAATGCTAAAGCAATTTTTTCTTTCACTCCTCCAGTTAACAATAGAAGAGTCAGAGATATTTTATACAGTACTAATAAATTTCCATGGATGTCAAAGTCACCTCTGGATATTACCTAGTTAGGCAAGTGATGCAAGAACTTGTAAGGAGGAAGCTCTTTCACTTTGACCTGACGACACATCTTTTTAGGGTAAAATTATAGGCTGAACTAAACTTGGACTGGAGTCCAGAGAAAACATAGGAAGAATAATGATGGATTGAAGATATGTTTACATTAAATTTTTCAATCTGTATGGCTGTATAAGTACAGAGAAAAACTGGATTAATTAGTTAAATATCACCATCATTTGTAAATACTGCTTACTAGAGAGGAAATGATGTTCATAAATTGAATATAAAGAAGTTGGTATTAATCTTTGTAATTTTTTTTTACCTTGCAATACGTTACTTCCTGAAAACAAAAATAATTTTTTTGGGTAGTGCTAAAACAACAACTTCGAACACAACTAAACAAAAGATTCAACTTGGGAAAACTTCTTTAATTATTGTGTTTCAATTGCATCCCAACACAATGAGCTGGGCTCAGTTCCTGACAGAGCCATTTCTGATTTTCCACACATGGGAAATTTTCAGAGAGTGCCGCTGTCTAGCTGATTTTCTTGGGTTGCCTCAGTTTTCCCGCCTCGTATCAACCCTCAGGGAGGAATCTAGGCTTTCTTTCGCCCGGGGCAAAAATTGTGGTTTGCTACCCCTGTCTCCTTCCCAACCCCTTTTTCCATCAGTCCAATCAACCCAACAGTAATAAACGTACCTTGCAAAAGTTGCTTTGCATTCACGTAAATAACAGTACAAAATTTTAGTATAAATACACAAAACCTGTCATTACTATTTATTATATTATATAATAAATCATATTTATTGTGATGCAGTAGCATATGCAATAGAGAAGCATTTTCAAAATAGATTCGTATTAGTGATGCATAGAAACACCCCAGATGGGTAATGTTTGCATGTAAAGAAAGTTTTAATAATTTGGAGGAATTAATTTTTATGGTGCGTAGACAAATTACATTTCACCACCAGCACGCCCTCTAACCTCATACCCGTGGCAGTTTGCCCCCTCTGCCATCCCCCTAGATCAGCCCATCACCCCTAACCATTGCTCAAGATTACACTGTTTGGCAAACCAAAATCTCTTCATTCACTCGCTCACTCACTCTGTCACACTCTCATTCACTCACTCTAGTAAAAAAGTTGTTTACAGGTGACGCTACACACCAGTCCCCCACTGCAATTGTACCATTGTTTGGGCTACCTATAAGAACAGTTTTATGAGTATTTTCCTGACTCTCTGAGCTAGTGCATGGGGCTGATTCAGCTATAGGGTTTGAGTTTGTCGGAGAAGGGGAAACTATTTCTTAAGAAGTACCCACACTAAGTGTCCCGGAAAATTTTCGTATTTAAGGTGCAACATGGTGCAAATTATGGTGTTTCCTAAACAAATAATTCAACATACCTTTCAAAAAAAAATTTTTATATTTTGAGGATAAACTGTACATAAAAGGTCAAGTGGAAGGGAGGGCAGGCCCCCTGATCCCCTGGATCCAACTATGATATAGTGGTTCCATCTCTTATGACCTCGTCAATGACATGTTGCGCCCCACACACACGATCACTCTCTCTCCTCTCTCTGCCTACCTACGAGTAATTTTCAACAGTCCAACGCCCCTCACACATTACGCAAACTGGCTTAGCAGTAACAAAGAGGTCGATGATGCAGACATTGTAGGAAAGATGTTCTTGTCCTTGTCTGCACAATGACTCGTAGATGTTCAAGCATACCGGTACTCTGACTTATCTCGTGGATAAGACAAATTCGGTGTTCAACGTATCCCGCTCATTGCGACGAAATCGGTTGGCCTACTGTTTACTAAACATTTTAAGTACGTAATTACGCACGATACAGGCCTAACTTTCATTAGCGGTATGCGAATTTTAAGTCTCCTCGAGTTATCAACATAAGATCTTACTACATGATAAGAAATACCTAGTCCTTGGCCACTCCTAGTTAATTATTTTTAACACCAAACAGAACATCTTCAATACCAAACACAGTGTGTATTGCAAAAATTAAGACCTACAATATTACTTACTATGAGCAATTGCCAGTATTCCCCTTTGAAGACTGACTTCCCTAATGTTCGTTCTAGAACATTCACTGCGTCAAAGATGAGCTATAAAAATTGCTAGCAGGTCTAGACGATTCACACAACCTTAAACAACTGCAAACACTAGAATTAAAAACTAACGAAATTCACAAGATAGTTTGCTTTACATACCTTGGTTCGTCGAATTGCTTGATTTTTACAGAAATTCTAAAGTAGACCTATTTCTGCAAGGCCACATCAGCGCATCAACGACAAAATGTCGGACGATGTTACGAGAAACATGGAGATTACATTAGATGGAGCAGTAAGGCCTACGAGCTTCGAGATAATTATTTCAAGTAGTTGCAACATTTTAATTTAACTATTTCAACAGCTGAAAACCACAATTTTATTTTATCCCTGTAAATACCGATGTTGTGAACAAAACGGTTACATTAAACTAAGAAAGAGGGCATTGAACCCAGGACGCAGTAGTTCAAAAGTAATATGCGAGCGCAAGTACCGCAATGAATACCTGTCATTCGATTCGTAATCCAAACTGTGCGTCTAAGAAACTCACCCGACGACCGAATTTTAACTGGAAAGAGTTAACGTACGTATGTACGCGCACACACAGGGTACGAGAGGATTTTACGATTGGATTCACAACATAGAATTTTGATGTGTACATAAGTTGTTTTTGCTACAGCAAAATGTCTGCAATAAGTAATGGCAAATTGATTAATTTTGAACAAAGATATAATATAATTTACAACATAAAGAGGAAGTACAACACTGTACTGGACATATTTACATTGGACTCGCATTCGTAAGGACATGGGTTCAATTCCCAGCACTGGCCATCTTGATTTCGGTATTTAGTGGTTTCTTCAAATCTCTCCGGGCGAATGCTGGGATGATTCCTTAACAATGGCCATGGCCGATTCGTCTTCCCACTCCTGTCGTTGCATCACGTTATGTGTCACTGTCTCTAATGATCTAGCTGCCGACGAAATGAAAAGCCCAGTTACCTTGCCTTATTGGGAATATTATTTTTAGCGGTGCATATAACAGAAGGTGTACTTATTGCTGCATTGTATAGAAAGGAAATTTAAGTTCATGTGTTGTCTGTGTAGCTTATTTCGTCATTTGCTGGCATGGAATAGTTTTCGCGGATGAGTGCATTTCTTGACAGTTGTGTTGGCATAGTTCTCTGTGTTTTGCTGTATATTATAATATGTTGTTCTGGGTTTACCCTGCAGTCAAGATCGTTTCAACTGCATTTGCTCAGTTAGAAAGATTTTAGGTCTACATTGTGTCACGAAAATAATATATTAGACTTGATTTCAGGAACAACATTTGCCAGGTAAATGTTCATTTGTTCGTGGAATAGAATGATTTCACCTCAGTTCTTTAGTGTAAGTGATAACAAATCTACGTAAACATGAATTGAATGTACATTTGAAAATGGTAGCATGCCTAAATACAGTGTTTTTGAATAGGGTTTTTTATTCCATAAAACAAGATGAATAGGAACATTATGGGGTGAGGAGGAACAAACTTAAAAACAAAGTCCTGTTTTATACTTTACTGAAAACATGTTTTTACGACAGAGTTTATGCTTAAAGTTTTGTTTTAAAATTTTGTTACTTTTCATCCGAGCATTCTTATTCCCCATTTTATACTTGTCACTGTGAGAATTCCCAGTGTGGACACGACTACTCTTACCCACCATGGTGGACATTGCAAATTGTTAAAAATGGCAGAAATGCAGTAGAGAGTAAGTGGTGGTGGTTGATGTCAAGACATGTGCGGGAGCAACGGGAGAATAATACATTTTTAAATGCAAGACAGAAACATGGCATTGTGCAGTAGGTAGGAAAAATTATTTATGAATAAGTTAAACAAAGCGTACGTGCGAGATTAGTCTTACAATGCGGATAACAACTGGGAATAGGTGGAGTCGTTTGAGCCACAATCACCATTGTTTCTAAATGTAAATCTCTGTGAAAATTTATGGTAGCAGAATTTTGTTGGCAGCAGGGTTTGTGTCAAAATAGGCCCCTTCATACTGCAGCCCGTCGTGAGTACCAAACCAACTGATACGGAAAATGGCTAGGGTGACAGTACCACCCCCGCATATGGGAATGCACCCATCTGAAGACGTGCTTCCAAGAGCCAGCAGTATCCAGACGCCGCCCATTCCATATCGGCGGGACGTCAGAATGTGAATCAGCTGACATAAATTTCCAACACATGGTCGCTAAGTGCTCCGTTCAGTAGAAGTCATGTAATTAACACTTGTTAATTTAAGTGCTTAGAGGTGCATTACATGGACGCTGCCAAGGGATGGCATTAATTGAAGGCCAAGGGTAACCTTGTTTTGTGTTAGTAGGTAGTCTCGTAAATAGATAAGTTCGTGTATAACCTGAAGTGTTGTAGAAACACCCCTGTTCCAGGCGAGGGTAGTGGACTCGCCCACGCAGCCAACTTTGCCGCGCATGCTCTATTACATAATTATTTGTGAATCTTTTGAAACCCCTTAATGTTAAACATACGTCAGTATTTATCTGTATTAATTTGTTCTGCAATTGTCATGCTCGACTCCCGTTAGGTCAATTAGAACATATTTATGATTATAATAAAAAGTGCTAAATCCCCCAAATCACACATAAACATTTACAGAATACCTATTAGGACATTAATCAGCCAGAAATAGTATTTAAAGTGTTACAGGCATTTTGAGTTATCGACGGGTGTTTGCTGCGTCTTTGCTAGACGACGTGGGTTGCGCGGCAAGAACTCGTCAGTTGGCGGTTGGTTCGCAGCGTTTCAAGGCAGTCGACTCAGCATCGCTCCGAGCACCGTCCTCTCTTTGTCGGATCTTTAGTGTATCAGTTGTCATTTTCTTAACTTGGAACACTTTCTTGTTATTTTTGTGTCCAGAGATTCCCTTCGACCCGTGCCACTTATCACACCCAGGGACATAACTTCACTAATTATTAATTTCCATCGCCCTCGTGGCCTTAAGTCTGTGTTGCCCACCAGACGGGCTTAGGTTCGGGCCCGCATTTAAATGTACATGTGAATGTTCGGTGTTTTCTGCAATAATATCTACATTGATCTTAAGTGTGTTATTTATTGTCTTGCTGCTTCTCGGCCTTAAGGGCGTGGGACCCCTCCAAAATGCACAATCCTGTGTTACTGCATTTTACTTACATAAGGGCGGCCAGGTGCCCAGTTTTCCTGGCGAGTGTCTATTGCTGTCCGTCGGGCGTGGGGAATGCCTAGATTCCCCTGTGTAAGTATCGACACTGAGCGAGACGAAACAATGGAACACCTTGGCTGTCGGCCACACGACCCTGAGATGAAGCAGTACCCTCCGAGTGTTCATTCTCCCTAATGAACAGGCGCCACTGTTTAAGTTACTCTCTTTGCACGCCACTGTCGTGTGAGGCATGTAACATCAACTTCATCAGCGATATCCAGGTTTGTTTACCCCACTCCCGAGACTCCCGCACGTTGTCACACTACTAAGCAGCCAATCAGTGGGTAGTCTGCTTGTGGTAGTGTGATTAACTTAAAATATAAAGGTTTCGAACAAATATGGTGGTGCATTATTTGAATGTTTAATATTTTATTTAGGTTAGAGCCATGACTAATGTATAAGATGCTTTACTTCTATTTATAAACCTGAGAGGATACGTAATTAGTGAAATTATATTATATTTGAAATGGCCAACGCGGATGTAAGGTGGAGTGCGCTGTGAGATGAACGAATGCTTGCCAGGAAAGGGCGTCAATCTGCCAAACGATAGCAATTTTTGCCCGGTTGGACAAGGGACTCTATTCTCTCAAGGTTGGGGTCGAAGACCGCGAGGCTGACTTCTCACACACTGGCCGAGTTGATACGATAAAATCGCGTCAGTTATGTTGGAGAGGGTGTTATATGCCTCCTCCACACCTCGTAGCACATACAAATGAGCACTCAAAATTAGTCATGTAACACTTAAAGAGGTGGGTTACATCCGTGAGTAATGTGATGAAATCACACATACACAATTTACACAATACTGGTTATATTTAAATGGAAAAACACTCGCATACAAAACACTATACTGAGCTGAAGTGGGCCTGGACCTGAGGCTGGTCAGTAGTGTAAGCAGAGTTTTAATTATCAGACAGAAGTTGTGGTGGTAATAAATGTTGTATTTAAACCCGGGGCCGATAGTTGACTGGGGTGGGTGACGGTCACGAGGGCATTTTAAGAAAATATGGTTCCGGGATGAATTTACATTATTGCAGTTACATGATCGGACGAACAAAATTGGTTGTGCCCTCGTGACGCGATGCGCTTGTACACCTTACACCCGCTAAGATCAGGCTGACTACACATGGTGGCGTATGAGGAGACCAAACCCTCCATTCGCGTGCAAACCCTGGTGGGAAATTATTTTATGTGGAATCTGTGAAATTGCCGAAAGTTAAGTCCAGGTATTATGCTCACAGGTTAAACCAATGTCAGTCCAACTTGGTATGATCATTTTTGGTTCTACTTGTCTGATTTTATGTGAAAACTGCTGGCTTGACATGTGACTTAACACTAATAACACAAAAAAACATAGGCAATTTAAAGTAACTACATGACTTGTGGGCGAAGCCCTTTTAAGAAAAGAAACTAATTGCTACTCTGCATGGAGATGTGTGGTTTTGGCAGGTTGGCATTGGCCCCATGCCTAACCTAGGTAAATGTGTGCTGACTTGTCTTATTTTCATCCTGATTTAAAATAGTGCTGATTTTCCTCATGGTAGCTTTCACTGCACTTTATAAATTAAGTGCTGAATTTACATGACACTTCTGAGTCCTGGATCATGAAAACACTGTGCCAATGTAGCCAACTTGCAATGTGAATATCTGTGGATTGGCATCGTCGATCTCAAAGCTACCAGTGGCCCTTCACTGTAATTTTTAGGACTACGGACTACACTTTTCACCACGCTCGGAATATGCTCTAGTTGAGAGTGGCCTCTTGCACATGTAAAGTATCACTGTTATGGCTGGTGGTGCCGCCATAGATAGGATGCAAGGGCAATGGTAAAATGGTCTTATGGCGCCGGTAGGCAGCAGACGTCATATTCTACTTTGAAAAATAATATTATCTGAATACTTTATACATACAAAAGAAATCGTAAATATTATAATTAGATAACTCAAACTTATAATTTATCACAAGAGTATACGCCTAATTCTAGCTTGGAGTTTCCAATTTCGTAATACATAACTGCAAGGAACAATGTTTTAAAAAAATTCTGTCATTGCAGTAAATTTTATTTACAGAACAAAGCTAGAAAACATTATTAAAAATTAAAAAAGTACCCAGTCTTCTACAGTTTATAGTACCTTTTATGTGTAGATTTTACATTGAGAAACGTTTCTTAAATCAATTTTTATATACAAGTACAATTAGTTTCTTTCTCCTTTTAAAAATTTACAAACTATGCATATGTACTGTTTTCGAAGGAACAAAATACTGTAGACTAGCCCTTAACAGGCCGTTCCAGTGTATGCAACCCATATTAACCCGGTATAAATCAGGGCTAATCTTACTATTGCAGTAGTATGGTTATGCCAGTTCTGGCACAAGAGTGTGAGTGTGATGCTGTGTGGCACCCCAACCATATTACGTCATGGCCCCGGCCGCAATGTTGGATGTCCTTGACCTTTAACCTGACCCTGATCCTGACCTTGATGTCAAAGTCACTCCCCAAGGTTAAAATTTCCAAAATTTTCCAAATTTCCGAACAATTCTTAAATGCAAAGATTAAAAAAAATTCCAAAATATCTTAAAAATTCAGAAAAAATTTAAAATATAATGCCTTTAGCTTGTTTCCGACCACTACATTGCTTCTGGCCGTTATTTTGTGGTTTCTTCCGAAACTTCCGAAATTGTTTAGATTTCGCATTTCTTCCGAACCCCGCACACATTTAAAAGACAAAACTTAGTAAACGTATTATATCAAAAGTTGTTAGTAAAGAACTATTTAATAAATAACTATTATATAAAAATTATTTAAATATATTATTACCGACATTAAAATGGTAACGTATTAAGACACACATTGCAGGAATGCAATCAGGACAATGAATGTACCTCCATATGACATTTATGAAATTGGAAGAATAATAAATGACTGTGTAAGGTTCTGGTTAGGTTCTAGGCGACATAATTTTCCTATGACTACAACTTATTTTGGAAATAAAAATTGAACACGATGTGTTTGTTAATGTTATTTCCTGTAATTAGTGGGAATGGTAGCAGTCGCGCAGTATTTTAGCAACATCAGTGAATAAGTTATGATTAGATGTATGCTTGAGTTGAACATCTTCATCTACAACTGCGATATACTCGCCTCGGATGGTGACATCTTCGCAGGTGATGATGGCCACTATCGTCATGGCAATGACTATGACTGCACATGGAACTTCCTTGTTAAAACTTGCAATATATGTGGCTGGGTCAACGAATCATAGATGTTGTTTCTGTAACAATATCTCAGTGATCGCGTTTGCATTGTGATGGGACGAAGTTGATGAGTGCGCTAAACTACGGTTTTTTGATGCCTAATCACGCAATGATTTTAAAGTGAAGACTGAATATATTTTCAAGAGTTGTGGTGTTTATTTTACATGTAGTTTATTATAGATTATATGTAAATAAAATGTTATGTTTGGGAAAACAGGATTTTTTTATTTATCTTGGGAGTTTGACAAGGATAATTTATACGATTTAAATACATGTTTCTGCAAAAAAGTAAAGACAGGATAGAAAATAGCAATATATGAAACTGAAATAGCTGATCCGGCATGGAAGCTCGCCAGTAATATGAGATTTGTTGATGCTTTTTGCATAGCTGCGAGTTGTAGTGTGTATATGTAACTGATGGCTAATCAGGGAGAAAGTCGTATCTGCATATATGTAATGTAGAATAGTGCGATGTTCAGTTCGGACAGGCTCTGACAGAAATGTAGGAGAGTGAAGGTTGAGCTGGAGGAGGAGGAGGGGTGACAGGGTCGGGGTGGTGAATGCAGGTAGAAGGGTTATGGTGATAGAGGGTGGTATGGGTGGAGAGTGGGGAAAGGTGGTGGGGGTGGGGTGGTGGTGGGAGGATGGGGGTGGTAATGGTGCGAAGGTGCAGGGGTTGTGTGTTTAGCATAATTAGTTAACTGGGACGAGGGTGGAGGAGATGGTTTATGGTGAAAATTACTGGCATGCTAAGCGATTGTTCCCGACTATAGGCGCCAACCGGTTAGAGGAGAACCGACACTCAGATGTTATGAGTGGTACTGTCTCAGGGTCGCATGGCCGACGGCCGGCTTCGTAACTCTCCTCCTCCTCCACCGTTGTATGCTTACGCTCGGGGAGTGTTATGGCCCTGCTCATGCTCATATACACAACAAATAAAGCACTCGAAAGGAATTTTAGGCACCTAAACATCCAAGTAAAATTACGTCGTCGGATTGTAAGGTCTTACACCAAAGTATAGGCAATGTGTTATTATTGACTCACATCGTTCTCCAGTACACAGATGCAAATGCTGGCGATGCTTGAAATGGTCCCGGACCTACCCCGTCCGGTACGCGAAATGCGGAAAAATCCCGCGTGGTGGGAATGAAAAATTACAGTATTAAAAGCCTCTGGGCACAAAGCGAGTCGACAGGGCTAAGGGGTTAACCCGGGCACTGAAATTAATAAATAAAGAAAGGTTATAGACCAGAATAAAACTATTACACTGTAAATGATTACACAAAGGTATAAATGATGGTGCCCGACCACCGGAGCCGAACCGCGTCTACACGCCACCAGTCGTCAACTGCCGAAGCCTTAGCGGGCTCAGGGCGATCACGCTGCCGAGCGCACCAAAACTTCTCAACACATGAAAAAACTTTAAAATATACAAACAAATGTACTGAAAATTCACTAGAAAATTATACTTGCTGATTTGTGTCCAAAAGGTTATCTAGAATGTTCAAATTTATATTCTGAAGAATTTGGGTCAAATCCATATTTTGCGTTACATGTAATTAAATTGTTTTCAGAACACAGAATTGCCTTATTATAATTAAATGAAAAATCTAGGGAACAATATTAATATTAAAATCAGCGAATGAACAATTATAAACTTTAAAGAGTCTACGCGGCAGGGTTTACCAGTTGGACGAGTCCATCATCACATTGGGTGCAGGGGTGTTTCTACATGCTTTAGAGGTTAGGCCCGACAAGTCTTTTTCGGCGACTGAATTTATACCAACAAAGTTACCCCTGACCCTTGACATCCCTTAATTACATGGTACAAGCACCCCTGCTGCCCTCACATTAACACACCACTAATACTGAAGGTAAACGTTTCCCATGTTGTTTTGCTATATTTAGGCTTAACGGGGCACATTCTTACCAATGGCTCATGGGTTGCGAGGACTTAGCTACACCTTGGCGTTGAGTTTGGCGGCTGGGTGGGCCCCTTGTGACCATGCCGCCGGGTGTGTTCCCATGTGCGGTGGCGGTACTGACCGCGGGGCATGTTCCCTCAGTGCGTGGTGCAAACGACGGGCTGTTCTGAAGAGTGCGCGGCTTGGTCCGCGTCAAATGGCCCCTCATACTGGAGCCCGTCTATGCACCACGACTCCTGCCGTCTGTTACCTGCAGCAGAGGTGGCTCCGTGGGCCCGTCGGTAGCAGTTGGAGTCGGTAGCGCCTCTGCTGAGTTGTTGGGGAGCGTGTCTCCACTGGTCTGGCCGGGGTGTGGTGAGGCGCCCTGTGGCCTCTCATGTCGCGGTGGTCTCGTGACTGTAACCTCTGGGGCGTTACCGTGGGTGTGACTGCTGTGTCCACTGCTCTGCGACGTCCCGACGCTGAGCACCGGGATGTGGGCATGCATGGCGGTGGGGCTTCCTTCCCCCTCCGTATCTGTTGGCCTAGTTAGGACAGATTATGGGGAGCGCGACGACCCTTCCTCTTGGTGGCTGGCCAGTCTTCCCTGGTTACCAGGTTCCATAGCCATTGGACTTGGTGGGCTGCCGGAGAAAAAATGCCTGATACACCTGTAAGGCGTCGCTTCCCCTGCGTGGGGTGTCTCATCACCCAGTGCCGTTCTTCCTCCGGGTTATCGCCGTTCCGGTGTTGTGGGGGTTTCAGTTTCCGTGTCGCTCTGTGCCAGGCGCAGATCATGCCGGTGGACCTTCACCACTCTCCCTCTTCCGCATCATATCAAGTAGCTGGTTTGGCCACATGTGCACACCACCTTATGTGGTCCGCTCCATTTCTCGGCGAACCCAGCGCAGTACTTCTTGCGCCCGGCTGACAGTGGATGAGTCTTCGAGTATACTCTCTGGCCATGTCACAACACTGTCGGTGGTCGGTTCATGTGCTTCAGCCACTGAGTCCTTTAGCGCTGTTGGTTCTCTTACATGGCGTCATGCTGGGCTGCTCTCCTGCTTCTCCTATTGTCTTTGTCCTCTGGCTTCTTTTCCCTCGGGGAGCAGTGATACTCGCACAGCAGCTTCAAGTTACTGCGTAACAGGGCAGCGGCGGGTGTTTGCCAGTTGTCGCGTTTACCCGGCAATGGAGTGTGAAAAGTGCTGCCGGCAGATGTTCCGCTCAGCTGTCATGCTTCCGCCCCACACTGATACATAGTTATGTTTTCAAGTCCTGAGTTCGCCGTTCCATGGGGTTGGCGCGTTGATGGTAAATGGCTGTGGTATGGTGGTACACTCCCCACTTCTCGCAAGCATCTCTCCACATCTTGCTGGTGAACTGGGAACCGTTTTCCGAAAGTAGGACCTTTGGAAACCCCTAGCATACATAAAATGTAGTGCTCAAAGTTCTGACTAGTGTTTTGACACGCATGCTCGCAACCACGTAGGCCTTCGTCCACCACGAAAACAGGTCGGTGACGACCAGGATAAACCTCTTTCCACCTGTTGTTCTGGGGTAAGGTCCCATGATATCGAGGGCCACAGTCTCGATGGTTTGGTGGGAATGCGAGGCTGCTGCTGCTGTTGGCCGGCGGGGCATCGCGACTTGTAGTGGTGGCAGATGTCACACTATTGAGCATACTCTCGCATCGCGCGGCACATGCTGGGCCAGTAGAACAGGTTAGTGATGATCCGCTGTGTCTGGTGTGCGCCGGGGTGGCCAGCGAACTGGCTGTCGTATGCGTGTCGCAGTACTTTCGCGCGCTCGCCCTCGGGTACAAACAGTTTCCACTGTCCTTCTTTAGAAGGGGTCGACTCATCATCATAAGTGAAGTTAAGTACTTTGGCCATGTATTGTCGAAGGAAGATGTAGGGTTTGATACCAAATAGGTGCATTCTTTGCAAGTCATCCAAACACCTATAAACTATGAAGAACAGCAAAGAGTCTTGGGTTTTATTAGTTACATTAAAAATGTCTGCCAAATCTTGGATTAGTTGTGGTTTCATTGAGTGTGAAATGTGACAGCCCCACATTGGATGCTACATGATGTGCACTGTTGTCACCGGGATTTTTAACACAGTGATTTGAAGACTGTGATGGGCGGCATCTGACTGCTACTAATGGTGATGCTTGGTCGTTTAGTTGCCACAATCTCCAAAAATATTGTACAGTAGCTGCAGTGTATGTAGCATGTGAAGTAAGTTTGGGAAACCATATAAAACTATAGTCAGTTCCTTGCTGAAGAGGTCGGGTGTTGTCCATCATGTCTGGGAGTTGTGCAAGTAAGTATCAAAATTAATTGCTGAATTTATCGGAAATCGATCGGATATAGATTCAATAGTACAGGATAATTGATTGCCTGAATCGTGTAATATTACAAAAATTGAATTGTTTGAATTAATCGATAATTGATCGGGTATGGGGCAAAATAAATTAAATAATATATAATATCGATTGAATTTAAATTTTTATTTATTAAAAATATTAGGGGTTATGCATACATGTATACTGCATTGCATGTGAACCTTACATATAGTACAACACTAGAATTAAAGAATCGATTACTCGAATATGGCGACGACAGCAGCGCCCATAGCAGACCACTCGGAAACAACAAGATGGCGGCATTAACAATAACTTTAAGATCGAGCCGAATATTACCGAGCATGACCGAGCATACCTGGTGTATTTTTTTAACTAAATAATGTTTATGTAAAATGTTTTTATTTAATATCATTTTATTTTTATAAAATTTATTTTTAAATGCATGCGGGGATGGGATGGAATGAGAAATCGAAAAATTTTCGGAAGCTTCGGAAGAAACCCCAAGATGGCATCAGGATACAAGATGTCTGCCGGAAACGAGATGACGTCCAGAGGCAAGATGGAGGTACGGGATTTTTCGGAATTTTTATAATTTTTTGAAATGTTATGTTTTAGGATTTTTTTTAGGTTTTTTGGAATTTTTTAATTTTTCAAAATGTTTTTAAATTTTTGAAATTTTGGAAAATTTTGGTGTTTGGCTGTCAGGTTACAAGATGGCGGATGGATACAAGATGGCGGCCATGACGTCCTCCAAGATGGCGGCGGGGGGTCGGGTTACAGGGGTCAAAGGTCAACCACCAGCCACAGCCGTCAGCCGCTGTGCCCGAATCGGTCCGGCCTCGACCTCATGTCCCAGCCCCCTGTTCCCGATCCACCATTACCTATCTACTCATACACTAAAGCCTTCAAGTGTCCCCACAACCAAGTATCAAAGGGCTTAAAGTCAGGAAACGAGCAGGCCAATATACATGACCTCCCTGGCCAATCCGACGCCCATTGCAAGTGTGTGATTTGTGTTTTCGGACATATAAGATAAAATGGACTGGTTTTCCATCATGCATAAACCACATCTCTAGCCTTTGCTGGAATTGGGTTTCCTCTAACAAGACTGGCAAGTCATCAAATAAAAAATCGAGATACCTTGCACCAGTCAATCTGTTCGGTAGTATGTGATATCCAATTAATCTATCACCAATAATATCTGGCCAGACATTGCTTGAAAATGTATGCTGATGCCTTGTTTTTTTCCAGCCATGTGGGGATTTTCAGCTGCCCACACATGTTTGTTACGGGACTGACAATCCCATCTCGGTGTAAATCAGCCTCATCTGTGGACAGTATCTTTGTTATGAAATTTGGATCATCACCACATCTTCGCAACAGCCACCGGCAGAACTGCAATCTAGCAGGATGGTCTGTGGCCTAAGGGCTTGGACTTGCTGTACATGATATAGGTAAAACAACTGTTCATGAAGGATCACCCAGACAAAAGGATGACTAATCCCGACAGCTGCTGTAATGCAACGTACTACACTAGTTCCAGGATCTTCTTAAACTCGGTGCAATACTCTCTCCTCCACAATAGGCATACAAATGGTGTATGGTCTGCCACGATCCGATGTTGCTGGAGCAATGGAGCCAGAGTCCGCTAGTCGCTGGAAATTACAGCTAAATAATTATGCAGATGGTAGCTTGAGTTGTGGATATTTTCAAGCATACAGGACACAGGCTCGTCGGTTGCTTCCATTTACCGTACCGTAAAGGCTCTGCTACATAGAGACGGTGAGATTGTCGCTGTCGTGTTGTTGTCGGGTCGGCGTCGTTCATTTCCTTGCTGCGTGCTACAATGAGAGTCGTTGCTTTGCTGGTGAGTTTAGTTCCCGCAATTCATAACAGATGGCAGCTCAATCTCCAGTTGTGGTTTTCTTTTTATATTTGCAAAATTTTGTTGCAAATGGTGCAGTAAATACTTTAACATAAGTTCAATACAAATCGTAGTGGACGCGAATAGAAACTTTTCACTTTAAATTGGCTCGTAATTTTCGTGGCGCATATATATGGCTAATCAAAAAACTGTAGTGGCCATCTGATGATCGCGAGTCGGTGGATTGTCGGCGAGTTGTCGGTGAAAGATAAAAGTTGGCCATCTCCACCGTCCCCGGCAACAACACGGCAACGACTCTGACGTCATGGTCACATTCTCCAATCAGATGGCAGAATGGTAACGACTGGTCACCGACCGACGACTCACCGTCTCTATGTAGCAGGGCCTTAACAGAAGATCATGTCTGCTATTTCCCATGTGGAATTATAGGATTCCGTTGTGTTGGTAGGTGCAAAGATAAACCTACGATGTGCAATGATGCTACAAACCGATTCCATTACAACTAACACAAATGTGCGCTGCCCTTACCCAGAACTGTGAATAATGCTAACAGTGACAACTCTATCAGCTGTTTACTGCCTGCTGCTTTCGCGGACAATGGCAGAGTGATGTTTCTGCACACTCTTTGTGTTCTGCAGTCTGTCGGCCGTACGTAATAGCAAAGAACTTGGAGTAGAAGATATGCTACTTCACAGTAGCGAAGATGAACATGTGCTCATAACTCTTCAGGAGGCCTATTCTAAGGGCTGTAGTTATAAACGTCCTCCGAAGGCTTGCTGGCAAGCCCCTGGCCTTTATTCGCGCAGCGGTTCGCTGGCGGTCTTCCACCCTTCCTACACTATAGTTGTCTGCCGATGGATCGCCAGGAGATCGCCGGCTGAATGGGTGTTGGATGGTTCTCCTTCATAAAATTTGGCAACACAGCCTCATTTTTAGCAGCGAACATATACTCAAGTGCTCAAAGACCACTGTTATGAACACACCTAACTTTAAAAACAAAATCGTTTCGATTTTGTTTTCCTTGTCTGTAAACAATTTTGTTCTCTTTGTAGTGGGGCACACGTGAGATATTCGAAGTGATTGAAG
>PNEQ01091088.1:15143-26811 GCA_003012365.1 Medauroidea extradentata | reverse complement strand
TATTTTGTAGAGAAATAAAGATGAATTAAAAACAAATATGTTCTGCAATTAAAGTACCCTCAGCGTAGTGGACTGGATAAAGCTGTTTGTATTTGTTGTTATAAAGATATACAGAGAATATAGTAACACCATCAATTAATACGTTATTAAAATTTAGTTACTCTTTTCTATAGTACACGCGGGCGAAGCCGCAAAGGGATAGCTAGTTAGATATAATGGGCACTTTGTTAAAAGATTTAAAAACAAAGAATGAAATTTCTTTGTACTTAAAAAAAATCCTAAAATGACGAAAATTTACCTCATGTATGGCAATTTTTTAAAAAGACAAAATGACTTTGTTGTGTGTTTTGGAGCAGCGCCGGAGTGAAGGGGCTAGGGTAACGGGAAATCCTCGAGAAAACCCGCCGGCTAGCGTCCGGCACGATTGCCACAAGCTAAATTCTGGGGGCCATCCCTGCCGGGAATCGAACTCGGATCGAATTGGTGGAAGGCGAGAGGGCCTCGACCAACGCGAACCTTAAGAGTGCAAGTAGATAAATTATGTATCCCCACTGAAAGAAATGGCAACTGACTAGGTTTAACCGACTGTATATCGCGATACTGTAAATAAAATTGCGGGATTCACAAAATTCCAGTTCACTAGGTTACCAACAGAGAGCAGACATGTAGTTTCGGTAATAAGTGACAAAAATATCAAATATAATATCACAATTAAAATGTATAGAACATATTTCTGGTACCGAAATTTGAAGCCTTTAGTGTCACGAAGAAGGGTAGGTTTGCCCGGTTTACGGTGGTGAAATTTCACCGTATATTTTGTTTACCATTACTTCAGTGATTTCTGACATCTTTGTGCACCTGCTGTTTACATCATACAATGTCCTTCTTTATGCAACACAAAAATTTTATTTAAGTACGGTGTAATGGGAATCTCAGGTATATTTTAGAACTGAAAATGCGTCATACTTGTTCAAAGCATATAAAATAAATTGCTCTCAGAACTATCGAAACATATACGAAACATAGTTGAGTGAGTTGTCAGTCGGTTATCAGCTTCTGTACTGATTTCTAGTATTTCACTTGTATTGCTGACCAGTGGCGGCTCGAGGGTTGTTAGCAGGGAGGGTACAAGTTACCAAGAACTGTACACTCGTGTGAACACGCCGCAGTATACCAATGACTATTAAATATCTTCAGGCTACTTATTGTGTTGTGTGCAGTCAGTAATAAGCGTCACCTACATACCAGCGTGTCAGTAGCTGTAGTGTCAACTAGCACACAGCCATGTACAGTTCTCTGCAACATGTGCCCTGCCTGGCAACAACCTACGAGCAGCCACTGCTGCTGTGTTTTGACTTTAGATACAGACAGCGATTTTTGGTGAAAGGAATTCTGCAACAATTTGTTTCAATGCCTTATGTACATATATGCAGCACTGCTTCATGGTCAGTGATTGGCTGTTTTTGACTCTACGATTCTAGGGTTCTACCCGCAAATCACAGACGTGTGGTGTCGGAGTTAACCTTGATCCTGTTGGCACAGTCAAATGAGCCACGTCTGTGCAATAATACACTCTGCCAGTAACCATGACGCTAAGCTTCTATGTGCCCATAAGGTATTGAAACAAATTGTTGCAGAATTCCTTTCAGCAAAAATAATGGGCTCCAACTTTATAATGCAGAGAGGAGCACCTCGAGACTTGTGAAGCGATGCTAGTGAATGTAGGTTAATTGTGGACGTGTGTGTGCTTGCAGGCACATGTGCATGGTGATGCGGGGCGTGCAGAAGATCAACAGCAAGACGATGACCTCCACCATGCTGGGCGTGTTCCGTGACGACCCCAAGACGCGGG
Source organism: Medauroidea extradentata (assembly GCA_003012365.1). Lineage (NCBI taxonomy): Eukaryota > Metazoa > Arthropoda > Insecta > Phasmatodea > Phasmatidae > Medauroidea > Medauroidea extradentata. Next base: position 24,959 of record PNEQ01091088.1, on the reverse strand, counting down.
AAGAGTTCCTCAACCTGGTCCAGTCGAAGTAACTCTGGCCGGCACACCTTCCTGACCCCGCCCACATCTCAGTATTCACCCTGCATGTCTCCTGTCCCCTCCCCACCCCTGCTCTATCCCTGGTCCGTGTCAGTGTACCTGGCTGACCACGCCCTTCAGCCGTGTCCGAAACAACTATTTGCATCAGGAATTAAGGGTGGATAGTCACGTAACATTGCTTCGTGCGGCAGAGTTGGAAACTGGAGACTTGTCGGTATTTCGATGTGGTTTCGTCACATTTTTTTACGTATTTCCATCGAATTAAATCTTCTTCCTTTATTTTAAATTACATATTTAGCTGTGTCGTCACTCCCTGCAATATTCAAAAAATTATTACTTGGTTTTGAGAGTCACTCATTTACACAATACGAACTACGTTTGAAAATAGAATATTTTACGTGGGCGTTTATTTTTCAATTTTTCTTTTCCCAATGTATAGGTCTTTGATTTTCAGACTGGATGCCGGAAATAAACCTAAGTAACTACCATCAGAATGATGTACTAAGCTATTCCGGCTCTACTCCAAGTCCTTAATTTTTAACCCTACATTCCTAAATAATTAGGTACCTAACACTGATCACATACTGGATTTAAGTACCTAAATGGTGGTTTCGGACACAGCTCTCGTCGTCATCCCCATCTTGTCTTAGAGCGTTCCTCAATATATGCTCCTCCAGAGGGAGATACACTCATACCATAGTCTATATATCTCCTGGCTCGTTACCTGACACAAATGTCCTGTCGCTTTCATGTGCTTGTAGATTATTAGGATATAATAAGTCACGAGAGTAGACGGGGTAGGACAGTAATTCAACTCGAGGTCATGAGAACGGCTTCTTGGTCTACTCGTGTTTACTGTGCTCCAGATCTGGGAAAGCTTCTATTAGCAGAAGGAAATTGCTAGTTGGTGGCGAAAAAATTTAACAACAGACACTCGAAACCTCTAAGAAGGGAAACTGAACTACAGTGTTATATAATATCGATTAAAGAAACACGAAACGAATATTTTTGTGTAATACAAGTTAAATAACGTGCCGACACTGTACAGTGGACGTCGCATGTAGTAAAATATTTAACGGACGTTTCAAATATGAAGGTATTTTTTATTTCCGTTTACTTAAAACCAAAAATTACTTGCAGATATTTAGACCCAACCTGTTTGTAGACAAAATATGGCCTTATGACTGAGCAAACCTACCTCACTATAACTCTTGACTTATTTAAACCACCTTCAGATTACCCAGTAACCCTACGATGGTTGCTGATGAGTTGTTGCAAGGGTTATTGGTTTCATTGAGAAGACTGTCGCACAGTAATGTATACTAGCTGGCTTACTTTCAAAGGAAAGTCACCATTTAACACAAGGGCATAACAAAAAAAGTAGGGGGTGTATATTTCCCCCTCTTAATCCATGAAGCAGTGGCAAGCCTTAAGAGGGCGTGGTACATAATTCAACGCTAAAAGCATTAAGCTATAAGTTTAGGTTTCTTGAAGCCAATTTGCGAATTTTTAAACAAACAGCGATCCTAAACAATAGTTTTAGACAACGTTTTAAACTTAATTGTTTCCAGTGTTACGAACTTCTGAGGCACAATCTCTGACGCCGGAACCTCGTGCATTTAACTGCAGCGCAAGAGGTCACGCGTAACGAATTAGTAAATTCGGATAAACATTTACTCATAAAGTTGGCAAATACCACTATATAGGATTGCCATTGAGTATTTTATCCATATTGGCTTTGAAAAAAGCATAGAAATCAATTAATGTTTCAGCTTTTGTTTATCTACCACTCACTCTTAAACGATCTACCTGTCCACGTATAGTAATTGTACATGTGCTTTGTTTTAATAATTTAATGTATAATTTGAAGTAATTTTGTGGAAGTAAAACGCTAGTATCCAAGATGGTGACCATCCTTAACGACGAAAATTATGACAGCATTTATATTAAGTTTGCGCTCCTTTCCCCCCGGGAATCTGAGTTGTTGTGCCCAAGATTCAGCATCATCCTGATCTTCATTAGTGAAGAAAAACCAACATTCCTTACAACAGTTCGCCAGCTACCAATATTCTGCTAGCCTTAATTATCAGTTCCTACCCACTGATATTTTGTACTGTAAGTTCTGCCCGTGTCTTGAGTGTGTAGCTAGCTTAGGGCACGTAAGTTTCACCCGTCACCTGGATGTTTCAATGACGTACATACACGAAAAACATTGAGTAGTTCGTTTCGCTGCGAGGTTCACACATATTTTTAAGAGCTGAAATAGCTTTCCGTCGAGAGTGTTCAGTCCGATTATGTGAACACAAAAATTTTGAATTGACTGCGGAATGGAGAATGTGTAAACAACGTTTTGTTTATGCAGTCTTACTTTGTAGAGTTCCTTAAGGTGTTTTTAAAATCTTTTAAGGGAATGTGCAATGGCAGTTAAACTTGCAGATGAATGCCTTAATGAATCATGAAAATAAATATTTTACTGTAAAATCCAGACTAAAGCTCGTGAAATACGTGATGATACATACGCAGCTTTATTTCATGGTAGCGGTACATTGTTAATCGAGGACCAAATATAACAGCGGACCAATGAGTAGCGATTCTCCACTAGCGATTGCTGCTCAGCCTATGACCTTCCATAAGTCGGGTTTCAATTTATAGTATGTTTGAATTGTTGATTAGACACGAGTTAACGACGTTTATTCCACACGAGACAGCCTGATTTATAGGCGTCAATAACATGCCCTTTGAGCGTTACAAGTTGTTTTCATTGGTGAAAAAAACTTCAGTTTCCCCCGACAGCTAGAAGGTATAGGTGGAGTGGCTCTCATAGAAGAATGCACACGGCTAGGAAACAAATCGGAACACGGACATGCAATTCTTTAGTGAGAGAGAATATGTGACACCTGAAGAAGTATAGTTTTTACATATACGTTTATTTAGAGAACCAGGGTCACTATGACCTTGTGGGGTTACTTTGTCCACTCAAAATTTTGGTCTTTAGTCTTTATGTCGTTTAGTAACAAAAGTTTTAAAGGCTAATCATATGTATCAAATAAATTATTTAAATTATCTACTTATTCACCAAATGACAAAAAACTAACATTTTCAATAGTCAAAGTAACCCAAAAAACGGACAAAGTAACCCCCGTTTTACTGTACCACTTGTAAATACAGAAATATTCTAGTAACGTATCACCTTACTGCATTTATTGCTGTGTCCGATTGGCAGCCGGTGTGCGATTTCTGGTATACGCTTCCTACTTACCAAGAGTTGAACCATCTTACTCACTTGTTTAAATTTGTTTTAAGAGTACCTATAGGCATTGAGCGTATTTTGTTTGAACCTTGTACAAAATTTTTCTATTTTATGTTTTACGAAACAAAACCTTTTTACGAAGGAAGAAAATGCTTCATAGACTCGATTTAAGTATGTAAGGGAAATTATAGTGTCACTGATATGTTTTATATGTAGAAATACATTTATATGTGTATGCACAGTGAATAACATGTAATGTGTTCTGTAGGGAGATGATTCCAGATATTTTTATATCAGTATTTTATTTTTATTAAATTAAACTCAACGAATGTTAAATACAATGTAGGAAGGAAAATTGTTGATGTTAATTGCGAATTATGCCTGAAACAATAATACACAATATTGTAGAAACTAAATTTTCAGCTTGTATTGTGTTTTGCTTGCCGCCTTTATATAATCTTTAACATAGGCATTTTGTGTTTGATGATATTAATAACTTATATTAACAAAACGTACTTAATGTAAAAGATCTACTAACATATTAATGGATGTAGGTTTTTTTGGGAGATATATTTGTATTTTCATTACAAAGCCAATATGAAAATTATTGGAAATTATATATTGGTTAAAACAGGAACTACAACTCGCAAATTACATTTTTTTACCGTAGCGGATACACTATTTGGTTAAGTTTGATGATTTATGAAGATTATACTTAAATATGCTATGGGGTTTCCTGCTGTTTCTCACAGTGAACCAAGACTGAGAGACAAAATATTCATCCAGCTAAGGAAACATTACATACCAAGCAAGAATGCGACAGATCGTTAAATCTTTATTCTAATGTAGTTTACGTAAGGAGGATCAGTTTAACAACATGATAAAAACACACAAATTAATGGATAAGCAGTAAAAAGTGGTGTACCAAACACACTGGTGTTGAAAGTTGGCATCTGTCGTTCTAACAAAATAATTTAATAACGTCGTTACAAACCAAGAAGCCATTTTATTAGTAGATCAGACGTTTGATTCGGTGCGTAAAATCCCGAAAATATTTTATAACACTCTTGCTGGTTGTTTTTAAATTAATAGGCGCTTTATATTGATTTTAGCCCCTGAATCGATGCATCAAAAAAGTTACCCTGCATCACGTCAGGTTTTATAATAATGCTCAAAACAATAGTTAGTTTAATATATAAATCAATATTAAATATCAATTGGAACCTATCAGACGGTCTGCTTTTCCCGCTATAAACTCTCCATTCTTATGATTCGATTCTTTGATGTTTAAGACTTGCTTCAACCTTTACTATTTCTTTGACTGTGCACCTTTCCGCTGTGTATATAGCCTGCTTGCCAGAAATGTTCCGTTCGTATGTTAGGCCAGTGAAGACTGCAGATGTAGCCTACAACATACTAAATGTTGTGAAGTAGATTAAATATGTGCTGAAGTATTTAATACAGATAACAGTGCCGTAGCGAATACATCTAGGATACCTGAAGACCTTAGTAATATGTAACTGAAACTTCTGTACTCTGTACATAGTAATAAATTTTCATAATTTTAAAATGAAAGCAAATACGATTGTTTTGGCGTTGTCAATACATGTAAACGTGCTATGGTCAAAATTGTGGCGAAAGAAGTTAACATATATTGAAAATACATATACTCATAGTTATTGACATCTTAAGCCCATATTGGCACCAGCGTGTTTAATATGTTGCCGTTTTAAAACTTAACCAAACATAGAGTTTTGCTGTATATTTCCTGGTGACTTGATACCCCACACAATGACTACGATTCTGATTAGTTTTTGTCACAAGAACCGTAAAATACATTCCTTATTTTCGAGGAAAACAAGTTGGGCAGAAAATTGTAAAATATAACGTACAAATTAAAAAAAAATTAGGCAATAGGCACATAATTAGTTTTGCTGTTAATATTGTTTCATGAACGTTATTAAAATTTTAGCATTCATGTTCTATGCCCAAACGAACAATTTTTTATAATTTAACTGTAATAAAAAGTACAAAAATATAAATTATGGAGTGAATGGAAATGAAAACTATATAGTAAATTTAAGCTATTAATGTTTGTTCACTGGAGTAGCATGAACTTTAGCTGATACGTAGTTTTAAACAAAATTAGGAAATTACACTACCACCTTGCATTAAACGTGTACACCACAAAAATACTAGTTTATCTCACAAATGTCAGTCAAAACTTTCTGAAAGTGTGTGGAACGGAGTGTAAATAAGTGAATAGCTTTGGTTTCATCTCGCTCATCATGACACCGCCTTTATGCCCCATAATTTGTTATTTTTCTACGTCTCATCTGTGGTTACTCAAGATATATTTGGTTTACTCGATATTTACGTCAGCAGCATCAAATCATAATGTGGTCTTGAAATAGGATTGTGTGACAAAGGAACAATTTTTATGTACCTACGATATTACCTCAAGTCATTGACTCGGTGTGCCGTCACGACAGCCAAACATTAAGATGCTCGTTTGGGCAACACAAACCATTGACAATAAAAAAACCGAATTTTACACGCAGCATGTAATTAGCTAAATATCTCAAGGTTAATGTGTTAGGGTTTAATATATTTTCTAAAATACTGTTCCTTTGGTATTCCACTGACCCAGCATGCGTATGATTCTTCACTCGTTCCAGCATCGTCTTCAGACGCAGGGCATCCCTCTTGATTCAGAACTCAAAAATCGAAACCAGAGTGATTTTTGCGACTAAGGAGTAAAGAGTGTATGAAGCTTATGTACCGTCGACTCTCTTTAATGTATGGCGATCCCAGATTAATCAATCAGACAACAGCGCAGTACAGCCACTGCAAACCAAGCTAACACATGGTTATATAAGGTACACAGTCGCACAAACGAAAGCATAACTAAAACAAAAGAACTCAATACGTCAAACGAATAATTATGGTAGTAAAAATGTTTAACAGGCGATGAAATAAATTAGTTTTAAAAAATTACTGGCAAATATTTGTCATAGTTTTACATTTTTCTGTTACGGCCATGGTCTTTCATTTATTTCAAACAATTGCAAATAACTAAAATATTTTTTAACGATTTGCTTTGAAAAAATTTGAGACTGTGTACAGTCATATCATACACAATTTTTCCAGAGCGTTTTTTAAATAATATACCGTTGCTTAATTTTGGCTTATTTCGACCACAAAATATGTGATATTTCACGAGATAAAATCTAAAAATCCGTTCGGTGTATTGCAACAGAAAAATTCAGATACAAACGATGATAAGTGTTAAAACTGTAAGAATGAGTTTTTGATATATGTATTAATTTGCGTTAAAAACAATATTTTTGGAACCACTGCAAAACTAAAGAGCGAGGCCTTAAGCAATGTTCGTACACTACTTTTCGTTGTAAGATGACAGCTGTCCGCTATTAGTGAATAGTGAATCTGCTAGTAGTAAGAAATGACCGTTACTGCTTATAAGTCACCGTTTTGAGTGGCAGCTTATCTTCGCTAACAGGATAAACTAACCCCACTAACCTTACATACTGCATTAGGATAGGAAGATTTAAAAATATTTGTGGTTTTCCCACACTCTTAAGAGAAGCCGTTCGTTGAGTGAACGTCAGTTCTGTAAATAAGCTCTCCCTTAGTTCAAATAAGTTAAAAGTTTGTTATTTAATGGTTTTTATTCTTTGTGTAAAATTAATTTAGTTGTAAGTATTAAGTAAGTGAAATGATAAAACTGGTTTCCGCCTTATACTCGTAGATAGTAGTATGAAGTGAATTTGTTACTGAGAATACTATCAGGGATTACAGCTGAAAAGTCGAATTATATCCCAATAAAATAATACTCTGAATTTCATCATCTGGCTTGTTTTCTTTCAAGCGTGACGTACCAGTTACACAGCCAATTCCAGTGTAACCTTATCAGCTGTTACTCTGATGGTAGATAACAATTCCTTGTAACAAAGTAACTAAATGTTAAATGTTATTGTAATGTATGTTTTATGTAGTGATTGTATTGAGCTTGTACTAAAATAACTAACGTTTCTCTTTATATATTTGAACTCAGAATTGAGTTCTCAGGGTATCTCTCTGTGTTCAGCATTGTTGGGCGTAAGGTATACAGAGAAAAGCAAAAATGTGATTTACGGTGCGAGCAACACTTAATTACGTTAGTTAAGAAATGAACAATATTTTAGCAGAACAGTGTGTCACTTTAGTTAAGTTAAATTTTACAATTTTATAACGTGAAGGTTGGAACTATTGTTGTTTACATTGAGATCTAAAATGTTTAACGGAAAAGTGGAAAACGATTATATTATGTTACAAACGAATTTTATAAACGTATATTTTTATAAGCATTTATGTGTATAAAAGAATGACAAACATTTTATACTACATTTTCCATTAATTTTATTTAAAAAAAATTCCAATTTCAATAAAATTACTTGGATGTATTAAATAATGTTACTTGTACAAGACAATAATAAATATTATTATATATTTTTACTTAATTCCTGTTTACAACTATTTTTTCAGAAAAAATGCATAGATAAACTACTATTCTGATGTAGTCGTTGTAAGAGTATTTTTTTGTTTTGTTTGAGTAAGTGAAGGAAAATAGGTTGAGGTCATTTTAGCGGGATTTAGAGAATAAAAAAATGTATGGACTGCGTTCATGTAAGCTTATAAGAATACTCTATAGTTGTAAGTATGCTTTATTGTGATAAACGATGTTGTTGTGTTCATTTAAAGCAGTGTCTTTAAACTGTGTACTAGTTTTGAATTGTCAAATTTTTTTGTAAAACTAAATGTACAATAATATGTTCAGAAAGAACTAACGCCAAGAATATGGACCAATTTAATATTATCATAAATATAGTATCTACATTTGGTGTACTATCAGAATGTATGTAAAGTTATTCTTTAAAGTTAGAATATATTATTTTAATAAAGTATTTACAGTTTCCGCCTTACTTCAGTCATATACTCATTTTCCCAAATCAAATATAAATAAAATGTTTACAACACACAAATGTGAGAGTGAAGTGATTGAGAATAACGAAAATTCGCAAGTAAACCACCTGATTGCATTTTGCTAATGATGTTGGAAATACGGATTTTTAACTGACTGTGGCGAAGTTTTTTTGTAAGAATATATGGTATACTTGAAGGACGTTGACGATCATGTTGTTCGTTACTGTAGCGAGAATTTTAAGTGTGGGAATTAACACTCAGTACTTAACGAACTGCAACTGGGAGTAAAAACAAACTTATGATAGAACAACTGCAAGTTTTAGAAAAAGATGGGGAAACTACTGAAGATGAAAATAAAGGTAAGTCATTTTCATCAAACCCCTCATAATAATAAGGTGAAAGAAAACTCCTTTAACCAGAAGGTTACTTTTTCCATAAAACTTACCACAAATTCACTATATTACTTAGCCAAGTTTAGGTCATTTCAGTTACTTTCTGAAATTTTTCTTATATAAATACTGTAACAAACGTAATGATTCAATAAAAACAAATTACGTTAAATTCATAACTCTGATATGAGCCAGGAGTGGAATCAGGAGGGGTGTCTTACATTATATGACACTTGTGTAACTTGTTACATGAACAACTTTTTCCATGATGAATTAATTTTACCTACAGAATGATTTCCGAGGAGTTAACCACTGCAAACAACATAATTTCGAGCAAAAATAATATCATCAAAATTTAGGTTATATTTACAATATTTGCTCATTCTTAACTAGTGAAAGATGCCGAATAAATTAGAGTATTGCAGAAGCACAGTTGTGTATTATCATATTATGTTATTAACAGGTGAGCATCACAATTTTACAAGACATGTTCAAAAATGTTTTCTTAGCTTTTCACGTGTGTGTGCAGTTATTTGGTAAAATAATATCTGTTATCTATATTCATTGTGAGGGGTTTTCAATTTTTTTCGATTTGCTCTGTAAATATTTTGAATAAGACCATACGTATGAATGAATATGTTTTGCTCCAAATTATTCAAGAAATAAGTACCGCGTATAGTGGTGACTTCTTGTAAACATTTGGCATTTTGATAGCTAAGTATTCGTTAAACATGAGGCAGATGGAAACACAGTAATCAAAATTATTAAGAAATAGGTCAAAATTAACTAGGAGATTAGACATAAGTAATTACACTATCAAACGAGATGCCAAAAGTAATGTTTTAGCCTTGATACAGATGTGATAGATACAGGGACATTACAATAAGCCAACTAAAAAAAAACAGACACGAACACCACTTTAACTGTTTTGTATGCTGTATGCTATTCCACAAACCGCCAATATTACTATAGATTGTTCGGGATAAAGTGATGAACAATTTTGAAACCCTAGTTACTTATCAAGTTAACTTCCAGCCATTTTGTAATGTAAACAAAGCAGCCCAAGATATATATATATATATATATATATATATATATATATATATATATATATATATATATATATATATATATATATATATATATATATATATA
>PNEQ01091088.1:0-15043 GCA_003012365.1 Medauroidea extradentata | reverse complement strand
AGTAGTTTTATTGGAACATAATTTTAGAAAGAAAGGCGACAAGCGAGAAATTTGATTCACATTTTGATCCTATTCATTCCATGGGTATCCTATCCACCCCGTTTTACGGTACTGAATAGTTTACATGAGTGGTCACAATTATAGACAATATGGTCTTCAGAAGTCCTCACTTTGTCGTAAACTACCTACACACCTGCATGGCATGAACTAAATGCAATGATTATTGATAATGAGACCCCTCTTTCCCCTCCTTTCCCAGAAGTACTCAGATTAATTCCTGAGAGCTAGCTGGCCACAGCAGAAGGGCGACACCATCATCGTCCTGTATGTTGTTCACCAACCCAGCTCTTTGAAGAAGATGATCATACACGAAATGGAACAACTATCCTGTGGCACCAGTAACTCTATGACATTTTGACACTAACATTCCAGAAACAAACTCATGATAAGCACACCAGGTGAAATCTAGACTAAATTGGAGACGAAAATGTAGGTGGCAAAATGTTGTAAGTAGGCATTTTACACACACAATGTGGCAACACTGTACGGAGAAAGTCCACTTTTAGGTTCCACGTCAAGCAAACGTGAAACCGTGTGTGGACTGCTCAGGATTTTAACCTGCACCCATAATATGCAGATGAACATCAATAGTAAGCTAAGTAAGATATCTGGAGGCCAAGAAGGGACTAACTACAGTGCTATGTTGCAACAATGTGCATGTAAAAATGTCATCGTACATTGTACCACTTACATTTTCGTCTCCAATTTAGCCCAGGATTCGCGTGGTGTGTCTGGTCATTCTGTATAATACAGTTTTTCATAGTGTGACGCATCCAAATCAAACTACACTGTTGACTGTTCTTATAGGCCCCACACATTATGAAAACGGACTATCTTATGGAGGAAAGGTAATTAAGAGGAAACATTTTTTTAAAACACGAAATACATTTACGATTTTGTTTAGTGTGAAAAACGTTACAAAATCATTTGTTTGCTGTCATAAAATACAAACTACCTCACTTTGTAATTAAATTTGTATTCAAGACCATGACATTTCACGAATACGTAAGGGTCCATCGAACTCTTGCATATCTCATAACAAAAGTTGAATTAATTGTTTAATATGTTTTAGAGAAGTAAATTTTATCAAAAGCTCAGAGTATAGATGCTGTACTGTGAGGTCAAACTTATAAAAATGGGAATTTTGACAAATACTGTAAAGTAATATAACTAATTTTCTAGTGACACTAAATTCACCAGATTCTTACGAAGAAAATCTAGTAATATAACTAATTTTGTAAAGACCCAAAATTTATCAGATTTCCCCAAACACAATCAATCAAGTCGAGGGACACAAAAATTACCAGATCTCCCAAAAATTGTAAAAAAGTTGTATAATAGTTTTTTGGGTCCTTAAAAACAACATATTTTCCCAAAACACAGTCAAGTTACATTTCTAATTTTTTTAGACAACCAAAAATCACCAGAACATCAAGATATTCAACTAATTTTCAAGTGACCATAAAATCAGCAGATCAACCCAAAAAATGCAAACTAGTTTAATTACTAATATTCTAGGAATATTTTATCACCAAATTTTACCCAAAATTCACGAGATTTCACAAACACAGTTCAGTTATAATATTAATTTGTTACACCCTAAAATTACCAGATATTCCCAGCAACACAATCAACTAGTATTACTTATTACTGTAGGATCCATAAATTATCAGACTCTTCCAAAATCGGATTACTCATTTTGTTGGTACCCAATACAGTCACCAGATATTCCTTCAAACGCCATATATTGATAAAGCAATTTATTATCTAGGGACCCTAAAACCTACAGATTATTATTATTAATATTAATAATAATATTATCATGTACATAATTTTAAAAAAATTCAATACAGTTACTTTAGTAATAAACATAGAAAACCCCAGAATCTTCATATTCAGACAGGAAAGCCAAATATTTTACTAATTATTATAGGGACCTTGCAATCACCATATATCATTACCAACATAATCATGGTTACGATATTATTTCTAGGAACTCTAAAAAACCAGATATCTACTTAAAAACAATTTATTATTATTTGTTATTTTCTACGGACCTTAAAAGTATCGCATTGCCAAGGAATCACAATTTAAATATATTTCTTCAATTACAATAATCCAAAATTCATTAAATATTCCCAACACAATCCAGTTACGAAACTAAAAGGATGCTAAATTCACCACATATCACTAAATCACCATATATTTTTAAAATACAATCCAGTGATATTATTTACTTACTTGGGACCCTAGAAAATCATCAGATTCCACCAGAAACACGATCTGGTTGTATTATGAAATTTTAGGGACCCTAAAACCACCAGATATTTATAAAACACAATCCAGTGGTATTACTTACTTTCTATGGACCCTAGAAAATCACCAGATTCCCCCAGAAACGCGATCTGGTTATATTATTTATTTTTAGGGACCCTAAAATCACCAGATATTTATAAAACACAATCCAGTGATATTACTTACTATCTAGGGACACCATAAAATCACCAGATTCCCCCAGAAACACGATCTGGTTATATTATTTATTTTTAGGGACCCTAAAATCACCAAATATTCGTTTAACACAATCCATTGATTTTAATTACTTTCTAGGGACACTAGAAAATCACCAGATTGCTGCAGAAATACGATCTGGTTATATTATTTATTTTTAGGGACCCTAAATTCCCCAGATATTTATAAAAGACAATTCAGTGATATTACTCACATTCTAGGGACCCTAGAAAATCACCAGTTTCCACCAGAAACACGATCTGGTTGTATTATTTAATTTAAGGGACCCTAAAATCACCCGTTAATTATAAAACACAATCCAGTGATATTACTTACTTTCTAGGGACCCTAGAAAATCACCAGATTCTCCAAGAAACACGATCTGGTTACATTATTTATTTTTAGGGACAGTAAAATCACAAGATATTTATAAAACACAATCCAGTGATATTATTTACTTTCTAGGGACCCAAGAAAATCACCAGATTCCCCCAGAAACACGATCTGGTTATATTATTTATTTTTAGGGACACTAAAATCACCAGATATTTATAAAACACAATCCAGTGATATTACTTACGTTCTAGGGACCCTAGAAAATCACCAGATTTCCCCAGAAACACGATATGGCTACATTATTTATTTTTAGGGACCCTAAAATCACCAGATATTTGTAAAACGCCATCTAGTTATATTACTTATTTTCTAGGGACCCTAGAAAATCACCAGTTACCCCCAGAAACACGATATGGTTATATTATTTATTTTTAGGGACCCTAAAATCACCAGATATTTATAAAACGCATTCCAGTTATATTATTTATTTACTAGGGACCCTATAAAATCACCAGATTCCCCCAGAAACACGATCTGGATATATTATTTAATTTTAGGGACACTAAAATCACCAGATTATTATAAAACATAATCTAGTAATATTACTTACTTTCTAGGGACCCTAGAAAATCACCAGTTTCCTCATATATACGATCTGAGTATATTATTTATTTTTAGGGACCCTAAAAAGACCAGATATTTATAAAACGCATTCCAGTTATATTATTTATTTTCTAGGGACCCTAGAAAATTACCAGATTCCCCCAGAAACACGATCTGGTTATATTATTTATTTTTAGGGACCCTAAAATCACCAGATTATTAGAAAACACAATCCAGTGATATTACTTACTTTCTAGGGACCCTAGAAAATCACCAGATTCTCCCAGAAACACGATCTGGTTATATTATGAATTTTTAGGGACCCGAAAATCACCAGATATTTATAAAATTCAATCCAGTGATATTACTTATTTTCTAGGGACCCTAGAAATCACCACATTACTCCAGAAACACAATCTGGTTATTTTATTTATTTTTAGGGACCCTAAAATCACCAGATATTTATAAAACACAATCCAGTGATATTACTTATTTTCTAGGGACCCTAGAAAATCACCAGATTCCCCCAGAAATACGATCTGGTTATATTATTTATTTTTAGGGACCCTAAAATCACTAGATATTTATAAAACACAATCCAGTGATATTATTTACCTTCTAGGGACCCTAGAAATTCACCAGAATCCCCCAGAAACATGATCTGGTTATATTATTTATTTTAGGGACCCAAAAATCACCAGATATTTATAAAACACAATCCAGTGATATTACTTACTTTCTAGGGACCCTAGAAAATCACCAGATTCCCCCAGAAACATGATCTGGTTATATTATTTATTTTAGGGACCCTAAAATCACCAGTTATTTATAAAACGCATTCCAGTTATATTACTTATTTTCTAGGGACCCTAGAAATCACCACATTCACCAAGAAACACGATCTGGTTATATTTTTTTTTTAGGGACCCTAAATTCTCCAGATATTAATAAACACAATCCAGTGATATTACTTACTTTCTAGGGACCCTAAAAAATCACCGGAATCCCCCAGGAACACGATGTGGTTATATTATTTATTTTTAGGGACCCTAAAATAACCAGATATTTATAAAACACAATCCAGTGATATTACTTACTTTCTAGGGACCCTAGAAAATCACCAGTTTCCCCCAGAAAAACGATCTGGTTATATTATTTATTTTTAGGTACCCTAAAATCACCAGATATTTATAAAACACAATCCAGTGATATTACTTACATTCTAGGGACCCTAGAAAATCACCAGATTTCCCCAGAAACACGATCTGGTTACATTATTTATTTTTAGGGACCCTAAAATCACCAGATATTTGTAAAACGCCATCTAGTTATATTACTTATTTTCTAGGGACCCTAGAAAATCACCAGATTCCCCCCAGAAACACGATCTGGTTATATTATTTATTTTTAGGGACCCTAAAATCACCAGATTATTATAAACACATTCCAGTGATATTACTTACGTTCTAGGGACCCTAGAAAATCACCAGATTCCCCCAGAAACACGATCTGGTAATATTATTTATTTTTAGCGACCCTAAAATTACCAGATATTTATAAAACACAAACAGTGATATTACTTTCTAGGGACCCTAGAAAATCACCAGATTCCCCCCAAAACACGATCTGGTTTATTTTTTATTTTTAGGGACCCGAAAATCACCAGATATTTATAAAATTCAATCCAGTTATATTTTTTATTTTCTAGGGACCCTAGAAATCACCAGATTCCCCCAGAAACACGATCTGGTTATATTATATATTTTTAGGAACCCTAAAATTACCAGATATTTATAAAACACAATCCAGTGTTATTACTTACTTTTTAGGGATTCTAGAAAATCACCAGATTCCCCCAGAAACACGATCTGGTTATATTATTTATTTTTAGGTACCCTAAAATCACCAGATATTTATAAAACACAATCCAGTGATATTACTTACATTCTAGAGACCCTATAAAATCACCAGGATCCCCCAAAAACACGATCTGGTAATAATATTTATTTTTGGGAACCCGAAAATCACCAGATATTTATAAAACCCAATCCAGTTATATAACTTATTTTCTAGGGACACTAGAAAATACCAGACTCTCCCAGAAACAAAATTTGGTTACATTATTTCTTTTAGGGTACCTAAAATCTCCAGATATTTATATAACGCAATCCAGTTATATTACTTATTTTCTTGGGATCCTAGAAATCACCACATTCCCCCCAAAACACGATCTGGTTATAATATTTATTTTTAGGTACCCGAAAATCACCAGATATTTATATAACGCAATCCAGTTATATTAGTTATTTTCTAGAAACCCTAGTAATACCACATTCCCCCCAAAACACGATCTGGTTATATCATTTATTTTTAGGGACCCGAAAATCACCAGATATTTATAAAATTTAATCCAGTTATATTACTTATTTTCTAGGGACCCTAGAAATCACCACATTACCCCAGAAACACAATCTGGTTATATTATTTATTTTTGGGACCCTAAAATTACCAGGAGTTTATAAAACATAATCTAGTAATATTACTTACTTTCTTGGGACCCTAGAAAATCACCAGTTTCCTCATATATACGATCTGGGTACATTATTTATTTTTGGGAACCTAAAATCACTATATATTTATAAAACGCAATCCAGTTATTTTTCTTATTTTCTAGGGACACTAGAAAATCACCAGATTCCCCCTGAAACACAATCTGGTTATGTTATTTTTTTAGTGCCCCTAAAATCACCATATATTTTTAAAACACAATACAGTGATATCACTAACTTTCTAGGGACCCTAGAAAATCACCAGATTCCCTCTGAAACACGATCTGGTTATATTATTTATTTTTAGGGGCCCTAAAATCGCTATATTTTCATAAAACGCACTCCAGTTATATTACTTATTTTCTAGGGACCCTAGAAAATCACCAGATTCCATCAGAAAAATGTTTTGGTTATTTATTTTCTTTTAGGGACCCTAAATTCACCAGATATCCAGAAAACTCAATGGAGTTATATTAATTATTTTCTAGGGGCCTTATAATCACCATATTATTTCGAAAATGTTATCATTTTATGTATCTTATATTTTCTAGGCGTTTCCAACAAAATCTTTACCTGTTTTTTTTTTTTTTTTTTTTTTTTTTTTTTTTTTTTTTTTTTTTTTTTTTTTTTTTTTTTTTTTTTTTTTTTTTTTTTTTTTTTTTTTTTTTTTTTATGTTTCTAGTGTCCCTTAAATCAATTACCAGATAGCCACTGCTAATTAATAAAGTTATTAATTTTCGGGACCTTAAAAACACCAGAAACCCTATCACCAGGTTTACCCCAGATAGCAATTTTTTTATATTTCTCATTTTGTAGGTACTGAAATGCATAAAACATCACCAGACAACCTCTAGTTATGAAACTATTATTTTTGAGATTCTAAAATCACTAAACTCTTCCATTATTGCTGACTTGTTATATAACTATTTTTCTAGGGCCTTTAAAATTACAAGATTATCTAACAATACGTTCGAGGTATATGACTTATTTTCTAAGGTCCCTGAAATCACCAGATTTTTCCCAAAACACAATCTAATAATATTGCTGATTTTGTAGGGACCCCAAATTTGCCCCAACGCCATATAGTTACATTGATAATACGCTGGGAACCTAGAAAACGCACTAACTGAGAAATTTCGCGGGTTCAACGACCAGCCGGCTGGACTCCACAGTCCTGTGTACATTCTATCCTCAGCTACTTGTACATTGGCTGTTGCTATGGTGATTGGCCTTTTGTATATGTGACAAGGTAGCACATGAGTTAGTGAGTGTAATCATTCATGTTGGTCTACTGTTGGTCTCATGGTCCTCAAGATCAAGACTTTCGTAAACAGTGGTCGTATTACGAAGACACTCGCATACACAGGCGTTCGAAATCTAGCGTACCCTCTAATGACTTCGCGAAATCCGTTGGCTTCAGACCTATGAAATATGAAACTGTTGCAAGCATAATTGACATGCTACCAGAATATAACGAGAGCGTTAGGGAGCTAAACGTGCGTGGGTTCCAAGGCTGAGTCATTCTTGTTCACTACTTAATTCATCACAAGAGGCACGAGTATTTCGCGTATTCATCTGGCTATAGCCTAGACTTCTAAGTTCTATACGTGTATTGGCTGAAGCTGAATATCCATTGGCTTCTAACAGTACAAACATGTAGCACGTGATATCCCCACGACATGTTTCCTTATTTATAACTGGCTTGCAGTCGTCAAATGTGTGTTAAAACTGTTCTCGTCTAATCACAGAACGAGTAGTGAAGCATACGTTATTGGAATCCAACCTGACCTAGAATCAATACGTGAAATAATCGAGCCTCTACTTAACACCTTTAAGTTCAATGCGTCCATTGACATATTCTTCCTCTCGAACACTTCTCTTTACAGAGGCCAGAGATGATTTCTCACCCAGTTATTGTCCACGTGTAAAATCTTACGTATAATATGTAAGTTCTTGATGGGTAAGAGGGGCTGCTATGCTTTCGTAACAGAAAACACGTAAAATCACTGCATTATGTATTATGATTTGTTGTGTTAGTATAAAAATACACGGAATTTAAAATTTTGTTTCTTGCTATTTATAATGTTCTTAACAACTTCCAAGTAAACCTGACATTAATACAGCCCGGTCAAACCATACTTACACAAGGATTAAGTGGTAAGGAATAAATATAGACTATTTATATCAAACTGTATTTATTGGTTATTGTACTTTACAGCCTTGACATTACATTCAAACAGTCATAATAAAAATAAGTACTAAAAATTCCTGGAAACGCCTACAACATCTCTACCATAGTCCACCATTTATATAGGTGTTTCGTGATAAAGTGAGTACTAATAAATCCCTAGTTTATGTCTTTCATTTAAGATAATTGATAGAAAAAGCAATCTTAGTAACAATCAAAGTGTGTGTTTGTGTCTATATATACATATATATAGTACTATACTCAAAAGTTAACGCATAATAGGTCACAAAAATATTCTTATATAATTATTCTAGGTAAAGTGGTCGTCAAAAATACTCACTTTATTGCGAACTACCAACATTAACAAATAATAAGCAGACACATTGGTTTGGACACAGAACACACAAATAACAACATGCTTTACGTTACCAAAAATGTTTCAAAGAATTGTTCTGTAGCATCAAATAACTTAATATAGGCTGAGTTGATGTAAAACAGTACGTTCTCTATTCACAATTGTAGCCACAACAATTTTTTTCATATAGTTAAACGATGCTGGATACGATCTAATTGATAGGTCGTTTACTCTTGAGAGAGTATTTGTTTTTAAAAAACCTTGTTTAAATAATACTTTTCGTCAGTTTGTATCATTACACTGCAAGTAAATAACGAATAGCGAGGTTATTTTGCCTAATTTCGAGGTTACTTTGCACAACATAATTTTGTTGTGGTTAGGTTTGCAGAATCTCAAAATGTTGAAAGCTACTCATAGCTTTAATAATACACAGTACTTTATAGCGACGGGTATCTTGGAATTCTGACACAGAAAAATAACTCTGATGGTTTAAAGTTACTCGTGGGGGTATATAAACCTTACGGTTATGTAACACAGCAACATGCTCCTATTTACAATGGCAAGTATAATGTTTACTTAAACATACAATATTTCATAAGATTATTATCTACCCTTTTTAGTTATTTTATAACAAGTTATAAATGACAGCTTTTATTAATCGCAAATTTAAAGTATCTGGGAATTAACTAAGCATTAGTAGATATTTAAATTAATTTCGTTAGTAACGAAACCTCGCCAACAGTAAAACTATAACACTTCCGTATCAAGACATTAAAAGCAAAATCGATTTAAACGACTATATTCCTTACTATTTATTAAACTTCAGCACATCGATGTGTTAAGAGCCCTATAGAGCTGGCGAATGAGCTGTGTTACAGCGTGTTAGAGGAAAGTTTTTTTTATTTTTTAAGAAATACTACTAACCGTCTGTTCGATAGCTTTATATACGAAAAGAAAACACATGTAAAACTATGCTTCAGTATTTTTCTATTATAGATATCACGGTAATAAAACGTGTTCCGGGGCACTGCTTTAGGTATGTAAAAACCCACTACAAAAAGTTTTTGTATTAAAAACAAATCAAATATTTCACAATTTTTTGTTACTCTTAGACGTTTTTTTAATACAAAAGTATTTTATAATGGGTTTATATATGCTTAAAGCTGTAGACTGAGAAATGTTGTTTTTATAATATTAATTTCATTCCACTATTTTTATTAGTTTTCAAGTTTTGTATAAAGTAAAATATGCAAATTTTTACTCTGAAATGTCATGGGAAAACTGGTTGAGCTATATTTTGTTTTGCTAGAGGAAAATATACTCTCAAGTATTGTCTACAAAAGTAATCCTATTTTATACAAATAAGTGACCCGGGTAGCACTAATTATCTATAGCCAAGAATTGAAGTCTATACATCGACATGCCTCACACTTCCAAGTTTCGATCCTATTTAATTAATTAATGAATAATTAATTAGTTTGTAGGGAATATATGACAAAATTGGCAAAAAGCAAAAACAAAAAAAAAAAACTGTTGAACTTATTGACACCAAAATCCACAGGATCACCCGCTGGGCTAATCTGAGAATTGCCTGAACATTTTATCAAAATCGTTCCATAAGGAAAATAAATACACACATTGATTTATTAATACAGATAAAATTTCGAATTTTTCTCATTTGAACGCACTTAAAGTTCCATAGTAAAAAGGCAACGACTAAAACTCTACACGCAGTTTTCTCGCCCCGTGCATAAAGGTGATATGACTGTTGTAGCACGAGCCAGTGTAGCTCTTATCGCCTGCCAGTTTCCGTACCTCAGACACGGCGTCTAGCACTCGTTGTATAAGGGATCTTAAGGTTGGTACATCTGGTATAACGAGGCTCATAACAGCGCAATTCAAGACCATTCCAGTAGGAACTGAAGTTCACGTGCAAGAGAAATCGTATCAAACACTCCCAGATACCATGTAAGCTTGCGGCAAGCCTGCAATTGACTCGATTTTGGCTTGCCATTACAAGCCCTATTTGATAAGTTTGATTCAAGCTTGCGTCAAGCCTATTATTTTAAGTTGTATCCTGCCTTCCAAGAGACCAGCTTGCAGCAACCTTGCATCAAGCTTTCCTGGCAAGTTTGCTGCAGTGGAAACTAGTTAGCTTGATTCAAGCTTGAGTTATGCTTATAGTTTAATATGACAAGCTTGCTGCAAGCTTGCAGACTTGTCATGGCAAGCTTGATTCAACCTTGAATCGAGCTGATTTTGCTATCTGGGCTATGACATACATCTTGTACACACGAGTCAAAAACACGAGATTGCATAGGTATATGTCAGTCACATCCGCAGGACCAATGAGGAACTGTGTTGCTTGTCCAGATGCTCGTACTGCCTCCTGGACAATCTGTACTTCTAGTGCTGATATTCCTCCCACTACGTACAGGATGACAAGGGGGTTGTCCATGGGATGCTGCTGTCGAGGCAAGTTCAGCAGCACGCTGTAACAAACAAGAAGATACCAGCATAACTATATGCAGTTCAGAATAAAGTGAGCACTCAAAAATCCTGTTAAATATATTTTCAGTAAATTTGTATTTCCGCGCGTAACGGCTAACAACTGGAAATGTCTAATTTCACTGGACACGTCACTTGATGTTTGCGCGTTAAGATGAATTGTGCAGACCATAGGAGCCTTTATAGTTTGAGAAGAAAAAGTTTATTAGTTACATAAAATACAAGCATTCAGTTATATATATATATATATATTTTTTTTTTCGTGTATCGTATTTGAATAGGAAAATACACGGAAGTATATTCGGTTATTCGTTTCCAACTGCATACAAGCAGTAAGCAACTATAGTTAGAGTTATATTATATACAGTAACAGCTAGTGATATTTCTCAAAGGTTAAAATTTTAGTGCTCACTTGATCTCGAGCGACCTATAAACATGATTTAGTGTTGGTTCACATTATCCTAAGAAGAAACCATTGGTCAGGTAATTTTTCGAAATGTGACATATACATTGTCATTTCTCATGTCAAGATATGTGTAAGAAAAAGTATATGCAACAATAAACAATACTATGACTAAAAGTTTGGATGATGACCTGTCAAAATATGGAATTTGGTAATATTTGGTACAGTAGGTTTCGAAATATGACATAAAACCTGCATGTATTCATATCGTGCTATGTTAAAAAATTGGCAGATGAATATGAACACGCACTATTGTATTATGAATTGTAAACATATAGATGTTGGCTACAAACTAACCAGAATTTTTTTTATGTAACGTAAAACTTTACACATTCAAGTAATGTCATCTTATAAAACGGCTGACGTGTAACAATACATCCTACATAAGACTGTGTGGTAGATAAATAAACGTTAAAAACATTAATTGAAAATCTACACATAATTGAAAGTCAAAGGCGTTAGAGATCGTTCTTCAGAAATATTCTACGCGAGAAAAATTGTTGCTCATAAAGTTGGCAAAAGTACCTAGGGTTGCTTTTTTTATTTATTTAACATTTTAAGTTTTGCTAATTGACTTTAAGAAACCAACAATTTTAATCCGATGCTTTTAGCGCGGAATCATGTGCCATGACTTCTTAAATCAACGCTTCAACATTGGATCATCAAAATATTAATTTTGGTTACAATCTGCCCTATAAATTTCGAGGCATGATATTAAATACTATATATTCGTAAATCGCTAACTTCTAAAATGGCAGACTTACAATAGCATACTCTTTCAAATCCAATACTGATATGATAAACTATAATATAATTTAATTTAGTTTTAATTGGCCCTTTTGTTGCCAAGATAATTACATAACCCAATATTTGTCATACGGCTACTATTTGTAAAATAAGCACTTAACATGAAAAAGCATACAAGTCAGGTGTGGTAACCTTACAAGGCTGTATCCTAACAGTCAGTATATACTTACTAAGTATACACATAACCTTACTAGCTCCTGGTATGTACTTGAGATCATTCGGACATGTCAATGCCTTTCCATACTAGACTCTGATGGTAATTCTGTAACGAACAGAAAAAACGAAAGCTGTAAAAGGAACTATGCACGGGTTAATATATTGGAATTGTTTACGTAATGGTAGTTTAAAACATTCCAGTGCTAAAATGATAAATTAAAAAAAATTGTAGCTTGGAGATGTTAATAAATAACTTTATTTACAAAATTATTTTTCCGGTAAATATTTACAGGGTCAAAATAGATAATTATGGAGTACGTTAATTAATTCACATACACTATCAGCTGAAATACATTTCAAAAAGTTAACTCATTTTTAATTTGGAGTACTACATAACCTTCATAAAACATCATAATCAGCTCAAGCCAATATGGCGGCCGAAGTTTGTACGCAGAAACACTCAACAAGTATTGTACGCAACTTCGAGTTCTTATCAAGTGTAGATAGAGACTCTTGCGTAGTGTACCTACTGAGAATTCGAACTATGCTAGTATATACTTGGTGATGCAATATACAGAACGTTCCGAAAATACCTTCCGATATTTGCACAGGTTGTAATATGCAACAAAATGAAGACGAAAACATGCTGAGTACTGTTCACCTAAACTCAATATTAAGGGCGTTGTGTCAAAAGTTTGTAATAAAAAACGCACGCAAACACATAGGTATAGATAGGAAGGTGATCTCACAAGGCAATCTTTTTTCCTTTGGATAGTAGGATAAACGTTATAAAGAAATCATTCTGTATAGCATTTTTGTCACTTTCACATTGACAAATTTTTATGAGGTCAACATTTATGTCATTTCGCACAGTATTACTATAGAAAGTCATTTTATTAAATGTTTATTTACAGTGTATTCTCAGTTAATTATCCTCTTGGCGTTCGGAAACTGCATTCACAGTGTTATGATAAGGAGCATTACCAAATATGAAATTATTATTTAAATATGTAAATTACTTTGAAAAATTTCGCAAACGGTTAGTAAGCTTTTCTCGGGGCATTCAAAATGCAGGGACCCATGGAAATATGGTTGGCCGTCCCGTAAATTTTCATTCGAATTCTGCCTTATTGTTACAGGACTGCTGTACTGACATACAGAAGACACGAAATATAATTGCCACTTGACGCTCAGTTTAGCATCAGTCATTCATTTGTGTTTAATTTTAAGGACACTAATTTTAATACTATGACGTCTTACACACGCTGTAAGTTGTATTACCCATCAAGGTAGCCAGTCTGTTGCAATGGTGGAAGAGAAAAAAAAGGGAGGGAGGGAATCCATTCCCCAATTTTTGTGTTAAATAAAATTCCATGCGTCCTGTAACCACAGTGTTCTATTTTCCTACGTCTGCCAATAAATACACGCCTTATTTTTTCGCGTCTGGAAAATGTTGCTTTTTTTTCTGTCTGGCTGGCTGTCGTGTTTTTCATTTCATGCGGGATTCAACTGTTTGTTATTTTTTGCTGACAGCTAGCTTGATTAAAGCAGCGTCACAACGAAACTATAACCTTCTTTCGCCCAGCAATCAGCAATGGTAATATCATCGCAGTGGCCACGTTGTATGTCAATGTGTAGTAAAAAAAGAAAAGCTATCAAGTTTCGCATTAGAACAATTTGTTGTGATGTGTTTGCATGAAGAATTTTCTGCTTGTTGTGGATTATTGACAGTGTTTTCCATACTATGTCATAACGTAAACTAATTGGATTCTTTTATACCGGATCGGAAAAGAAAAATAAACGAAAATGACAGGGCTAGTGATATCGACAGTGGCGTTAATGCTATCAAAACAAATGCAACCAAAGGTAAACAAAATAATGTAATTGACACGGTCGTATAAATACAGGTCTGGACACTCGCCTATCTACCAATGATATGGAATTGACTCTTCTATGACTGAAAGCGCCACTAGCAATGAAGTGTAGTTTTAACATTGCAATGTACCGTCGTACTAACAATTCTCCTACTCCGACACGAGTTTGCTCCTTGTAGTCACATTTACGCGATGCTAAAACAACCCCAGAGTGCCAGTGGCGCCAATCAGTCAAAATTATTCCTCTATGGCCGTGACAATTGAGATTGAGGTGACGTGCTTGTGAAAAACTACAATGCCAACGGCTGAGCTACAGTGACTGCTCACGTAAACGACATTTCTTTGTTTGCGAACAGAATATTTAAATTAAGATGAAAAAAGAGCAGGGTGCAACAGAAATTATACACTCCCCTTAATTGATGGTATGAAATATAAAAAAAGTGAATTTGAGATATCAGTGTGAATGGCCAGATGATTTTGATTGATTATCGTATTCATAAAATCAATAGCCTTTCTTGTAAATATTGTAATGAGCTTTTCTACCATTTCTTTTAAGACAAGCCGCCTGTTCAAATTCCACCGACACCGATACTTCTTC
This sequence comes from Medauroidea extradentata, assembly GCA_003012365.1. Taxonomy (NCBI): domain Eukaryota; kingdom Metazoa; phylum Arthropoda; class Insecta; order Phasmatodea; family Phasmatidae; genus Medauroidea; species Medauroidea extradentata. Next base: position 35 of record PNEQ01091088.1, on the reverse strand, counting down.
AAGTTCTCATCGTCCCTCCCCCCCCCCCCCCCCCC
>PNEQ01091086.1:17132-101830 GCA_003012365.1 Medauroidea extradentata | reverse complement strand
GACACAGGAGTAATTGTGTGCATAACTAATTGTGTTGTGAGAGTTCTAGTTGATTACTGTTTTGTGTATTTCGTAGCTTTGTGAGCTATTAAATCCAGTACTTAATTTAACTCTTTTATTTGTAATTATAAGACCTCTATCCCAAAGAACTCATGGGAATTGCCCATATATAAAGTTTGTGTTCCTCAAACTTGTAACAGTATTATCTCCCACATGAATGTTTTGACGGAGCAGAGTGAAAAGTAAATGTTGTACCTTTACGCACCTCCTCTGTACTGAACAATGTCACGGGTACGTGGCCAACTCGTATTTCAACTCCTGCTCCAACTTCTCTTTTGTGATTGGCTACTTATGTTCTCCCTGGATTGGTTGAAGCAAGATATATGAAAATCGTTATTCTACAACACTAGAGCCATCAAACTTTTGAGCACGGGAAATTCATGAAACTACGTAGGCTATATTCCGTTCACTCTAAGTTGAGTTCTGAAGTAAACAAATGACGTAATATCATTGCACTTCGCTAGCTTCTAATTGGCTCAATTTGTGCGTCGCGCTGACGTACTATTTCCAACCGACAAACGTGTGTACAGTCGGCATCATAGGAAACAACGCCGTATATATTAAAACAATATTTCGTGAAAATTTCGTACGTGTAATCGACATAGGGAAACAAAAATTACACAAAAAACTTGATAAAAATATTGACATCATGTGTAATTAAATGTTCCGGTATTAACGTAACGAAAATTTGGTACTACATGCAGAAAAAAGTTGTCAACAAGATGAGTGATTAAACTTACTGTAAAGTCCTCCTGGATTATTTTGTACTTCGTTTTGGAAAAATTGCATTTTATAAATCACCAAACAATCTGTCGATAATTCACGACACATATTTTTTTTTATACATAAAAGATTGCTATGCGAGATTTTTATTGTTGCCTTATAAACATCACCACAGTTTGTTCAGTAATGAAGACATATCCACGTTTCGAAAACCATGCAAGACATTTTCACTGTTCACGTCCAGCATCACATAACCTAATCTGCAAGCGACGTAAATATAAACCGACGCGAGGACGAAGGACGGAACAAAATAGAACAAGGAACTTTGGTTCGGACCACGCGGCCGTGGATCGGACGAACTGGAACGGAAAATAGACGAACGAAAGAAAACATTCGCAGAAACCACAACATTGACGCGTTAACGTCCAAAAATACTTTGAAAAAATAAAACATTATATCTGATTGTGATATTTCTGACTTATTTTTACTGTGGAAATTATTACTGAACTAAACTTTTGGTATCTTCAGAGTATCGTACGTCTCTTAATACTGGCAAGTGTACCAAGAAACTCGTACGTTTAGCAGTGCGTCAGTCGTTAAATAACTCGTGAACCAACTGTACGGACGTGTCGTCCGCTAACCATAATTATAGTAATAAACATATAGCGTCGTAGATTGTGTTTGTAACGTCTGTATATTTTAGATATCTGTTAATAAAACTCTCTCATTAAGTGATGGAGTGGTAAATTTATATGTACACGACAGATAACAAAGATCTATTTCTTATGAAAGATCACAGTGCACGGCGGTCGGCAGCCAATGAACATGTTTGTTTATAATTTGCTTTGTTTATACTAAAACTCAACTAAGAGTGAACGGAGAGTAGTAATCAAATGTCCTGTTAAAACTAAACAGCTAATAGACACTACACACTTGATAAAAAAACACGCTTTCCTGTTTACATACAGAAAAATTTGCTGATGTCTTGTATAAATGGTGACATTACAAAAAACTAGCCAATAAGCCACATTGAGTTTTCAATCTAGGCTACAGTTACATTCTTTGAAGTATTATTGTCTAATGTATTGGGGTTATTATGGTGAATTTACTTCACGTCATTAATAATAATTTTAATTAATATTTTTTTAAAAGGAATGATGCGTTATTTTGCTAAATGCCTACATAGAATTGTGCACCGTATGACTGCGCTTAGTCTTGAATTTTTTCAAAGCATTCCGTTAAGAGCTTTGAGTTTTTGCAATAACGTGAAAAAAAAACTACCTAACATAATTTAGTCACATTATATTTCTACGTACTGGTAAGATACCACAGGCAAATATATTTCTGTAATTTAAGACTCAGCATCAGTCGCCAGATTGCGTAGTTTTATTTTTCGCTTTTATGAAATTTTGAAAAGAGATATGTGAAATTCGCTATTATAGAGTGAATTCTACATACCTTGGCTACAATATAAGTATCACAGTTGTTGAACTTTTAATGTGTATTTAGGCCACAACGAGTATAGCAAATTAAGAATAAAAAAAAATCCTGGACTGATAGCGACCGTAGTACACGTCAAAAGTCCAACTGCGATACTTGTATTGTAGCGTGAAGCCGGATTCACAATCACACTTAACGTACGTACGAACACACGCACGTACGTTAAGTATTACAGATTGGATTCACAACAAAAATTTATCTAGACATGCGTGGAAAATGTTTATTTAATTACCAAATGCCGGTAATAGATGATCGTAATTTATTTTTGTTTTTCTGAATGAATTAAATAATTTATGCCCACAAGATAAGTGATTTCTCAATATAAATTATTATTTAACTGAGTCGTACGTGTGCACATGCTGCGTTCACAACCACCACTTAGCGTACTTACGTACGAAGTAGAAAATTTATCGACTCTATTATTACGTACGTACGCACGCTACGCGAGGATGTGAATTCTAGCATGCACAATTGGTGTTTCTACTTTTGCACGTACGTACGCACATACGCTAAGTGGTGGTTGTGAATCCAGCTTATAAATAAAATTCACACTGTATTAGCAAATTTTACATTTTTCTTCTCAGAATTAAAAAAAAAAAGTATAAATATAATCCAATAATGCAACCTATGCCGAACCCTAAGGCACCCGCCTACTGACCGCGTGTTGGTGTGAGTGAGGCACGGCGCCAAGGGCGATGTTGACCGGCTCATCTGGCGCGGTATCGCCTCTACCGCAAGACACTGAAACGATGTGCAGTGGTATCGTAGATCACTCGCCTGACAGACACTTTCAGTGGTGACCTTATATTTTTATTGGTGGAATGTGTTAATCTAAGTCCAATACACGTTCCTATCGTAGTTTCACATAAATCCCGTGAGTAGTAGTTTAGTTATAATAGGCTCAAAAAGCCGTTTTTAGCCATTTTGAGGGGATACGAAATGATCTTTGTAACAAACGTGATGTTTTGAAACTACCATTCCACTCTCGTTTGAAGTGTGTTACTTTCTTAAATACACTCATCAGGGACACCTTTAGATGTTTCTTAGGGTGCGTACGCACTGGCGAGCCTAACGATTCGTGAACCGTCGCTAGTTGTGCGCTGTCCCGAGCGAAATACGAGCGTCCTACGAACAGCTCGCGACGATTCTAAGGAAGTCTTTTTTTTCCGACGAAAACAAAGGGATTCGCAGCGCTAGTCGGGACGCTCTTGCTGAATGTTCGTTTGTCTAGACATTGTTCGCGAACCTTCCGTGCTATCAGTAGACCATCATCCGCTCGTTGTAGGCTCCTTGTTGGTTCGGCTGCCCCATAGATCGCTGGAGGTTCCTTGAAACTAATTTGAACTTGTACACGTTGTTAACGACTCACGAGCGATGCGCGAACCGCTCTGCTCGCCAGTGTGTACGCGCCCTTAGAAAAAGAGTCCTGCTAGCACGCTGCAACGCTGTTACATGGAAGGCAGGCGGTAGCCTTAATTCTTGACGAGAAAGTCTTGAAAAGTGCTCTCTTGATAGCGAAGAGCCTATATGCGGCGGCAGCTGGGCCTAGTGCAGGCTGCCCTGGAGCAGCTGATGTGCTGCTAGCAGGCAGGCCAGTGACGAAATGTCGATATCGCGAGGACGTGCCGCCTTGTCTCGCACATGTCGAGCCCAACACATAGCTGTAGAGCAGTCTGCTATATATTGTAGAGGGCCGAGACTTCCTTGTACTCTTCCAGCCACCAGTTTAACTACCCGTTGTTACTGCACACGCACTGGACTTTGTACGGGACATTCTTGGAATATGCAAATATAGCCGTGCATTTACATAATAATTGTGTATTTAGAATTCATTTCTTGTGCATCCTACATTTTAATTTGAATTGGCACAAAAATTGACATCCAGTTTTTCAAGTAAATGTTTTGTTACTGTACAAAATATTTTGTGAAGTCTAACACGCCGCTGTTAGTTATTTTGTTTCGTATCGTACACTGCTCATATGAACGAATCCTACTATTCCACGTAGGTATTGCAAACATTGTACGACTTTAATGACCTGCGAAGTTCTTTTAGAATCTAGACTGATTATTCTGTTGACTTTAGTTTTTCGAGCATTTATAAGTAAATATGTAATTCTCTTTTTTTTCTTACTGACCATACCTTAGAAATATTTGTGCAAACTGGGATTTTGGTGTCGCGTTAAAGGATTTCAGTTAAAACGAATTGTCGAATCTTCGTTTATGTGGAAATTTCTTGTTGCATGTGGTTGTGAAATCAGAAGGAAGAAGAAAAAAAAACACATTTTTTTTTTCTGATGAGTTATGTTTCGCATGTCAGTCATTGTGGAAAATTTTGTGTTTAGGCTTGCAAACTAGGAATTTGCTCAGAATCCGTTCTGTTTATCATTTTAAAGGTTGGCTAGTAATGCAGGTGTGTAGAATATTTTCCGCTGTAATGGTGGGAAATACTGGGCTTGCTCACAAAAACTAATTACATTGGAAGTTTGCTCGAAAACTACCTTTTACGTGTTACAAGTATGGTGACCATTATTAGTACGCGTTATGAACGAATATGTACGATTGCTTCTAAACCTGAAGTTTGTGAAGGGTTAGAGTGCCTTGTCATAATATTTAGTCTTGTACATCTATAGTGAGCAGGATCCTTCCCTTGCAATGAATGTTTTCACATTGCTTAACTAACCACTTCATGAAGAAATAGGAGGACGTTATCACTTCGGCTGTGATTTTTTTTTAAATTTTTATATTTGTTACCTTAGAACTCCGTCATATATAAGCCTATTTGGATTTTTTTTGTTGGAAAGGGGATATTTACAAGTAGGTCTCATTCCGGCACTGCTCTCCAAGGATAAGGATGTCAGTAACTTATAAATTCTGTAGAAATGTGACAGCAGAATGCGGTCATACTGCCGAGTGTTATTCGATATGCGCTACAGAAATGGACTAGATACTCTTCGACAGGCTGTGACAGTCCAGCAAAAACAACGCCGCAGCGGTTCTGAATAAAATACTGTATACCCACACCAAGACGCGACGTAGTTACGGTTCTTGTGTCGTTCGACGGTGTGCCAGCCTCGAGGTGGCATGTCTTCTGTCATCAGGTCATCAATGCATTATGGAGTAATGTTCGACTCATTCGTGAGGGCATTTCTGCCCCGCTACTGTCACCTGGGCCCGGTTTATTATTCATTACGTCTACAACATGCACGGCGTTCATAGTAAAGCCATCCCTTCTAATGCCATCTGAATAATATATTTGATAGCGACTTCAGGCGTCACATTTTGACTGCACTGTAATGTATGTACACGATGCAATGTTTATGTTCAGTACTGTCGCAAGGCTAAAATCAGATGGCAACGAAATATAAATTTCCAATTGTGTAACAATATTTTATGCAGGAATATGGACATTTCGGCAAGGGAATTGAGTAGTTATGGCTTACGATTGGTTAATTGATTTCCTCTCTGACACGTCCTGAGAATAAGATACTAGCGCCGGCGCTTGTACAAACAATCCATCTCGACAGATATAACTGTAACCTTGTGCATTGAAAATAAATATTATTATATTTGTGAAAGGACTAGTGGAGAGCGAAGGTGACTTTTATATAGTTTTTGTTTGTTTGGCTCTGTTTTTTTTATTGCAAACTGATAGTTGGGGTGCACTCCATTGTGGTGAAGGGTGTGACTTTGTTACGTCTGTTCACCAGTTTTTTCCTGGGCTGACACTTTGTTATGAATTTTAGTATATATTCAAAACTTCTACGTGAAAACGCAATCAGGCGTGAGAAGCGAGAAAATTGAAGTGAATATTAATTATTTACAATCGATTATATAAAAATTATTGTTTGTATTATGCGTTTCTGTACCTTGTATTCGACTGTGATGAAACTCCGAGTAGTTGTGCTTGCACCCGGGAAGTCGTCTGAAATATAAGTTGGGGGAGGGGAAACAGTACAGGGGCCGAAGAGGTACCCAACATTTAGTGGGGAAAAAACATTTCATGAGTTCGTGCTTCCGCGAAGGTTTCAACGAAAAATAAATCTAAGCCGTGAGGGGGAGTACAAAACAGAACGGCGTACCCTACGCGTGGCTGAACAGCTAGCTTTATATATATTAGCTGTCCCTTTGCGGCTTCGCCCGCGTGTACTATAGAAAAGAGTAACTAAATTTTAATATCGCATTAATTGATGGTGTTACTATATTCTCTGTATATCTTTATAACAACAAATACAAACAGCTTTATCCAGTCCACTACGCTGAGGGTACTTTAATTGCAGAACATCTTTGTTTTTAATTCATCTTTATTTGTCTACAAAATAGCTACCCGGCCGCGGCTTTGCCCGCGTGAAATTATGTAATACAAACAGTAACTCTGGATAAAATATGTGATGAAGGCATTTAACAGCTAGCGTACTCAATAACAGTGAACTATAAATTGTCTTAGCTCAGTGAAAAGAGCGCATGCAATATGCTCGTATGATGTCATGTCATGTCCCATCGCAAAGACTTGCACAGGATACGAACCCGTAACCCCACCCCTCCCACACCACAAACTTTGTACAACACCCGAGTGAATACTTAAAGGCAGGTCGTAATAATACTTTCGTATGTACGGGCTACAGTCCAAAGAGGTTTTATTTATGGTGGGTTGGCAAAAAAAAAAAAAAAAAAAAAAACCCGCAACTCTACAGACTTAACTACAAATTATTCAAGACAGGCCATGAGAGTTATTTCGCGTGTACAGGCTATAGTCCAAAGAGGTTTAACTATAAGCAAGAAATAAAAAGGAAACAAATTTTGAACTGTTTCAGGTGTTACGAAAGATTATTTTTAAACACGTTATATTTTTTATAGGCTTTCAAGGACGAATTTCCAAAAATTGTTAAATTACTTTTTAGGTATTTACTTATGTTTCATTATAAGACAAAAGCCACCTCGATATTTCTAACGGTTTAGGTGATACGACTGATTAATCAAAAAACTGTTTTATTTTTTTACCGGCTTTCAAAAACGAATTTTGATAAATCCTGAAATTACTTTTTAGGTATTTGCGTAAGCTTCATTTAAAAAAAAAAATCACTTCGATATCTCAGGTGGTTTAAGAGGAAGAGAGGATTTACTGTAAACGAATTAAACGGCTTTTCACCTCCTTAATGTAAAAATTGCGAAAAATCCTGAATTTTTGTTTCTAGACATTTGTATTTGCGACCTAACGAAGTGAATAAGATGACGATAGCCCGTCGGGTTCGAGAAATATCAAAGATTTGCCAAAAAATACATTTCACCCCGTTTCACCACCTTAATAGCCGAATTTAAAAATTTCCTTTCTTAGTGCGCGCCTACGCCACAAGGGGAAACTTCCTTAAAATTTCACGTTTCTAGGTCCAGTGGTTTGGGCTGGGCGTTGATGATGAATGAATGAATGAATGAGTCAGTCAGTCAGTCAGTGAGTGGGGCACTTACTTTTATATATATAGACACACACATGTAATAGCGTAGCAGTGTTACGCGTTGTTTTGCATAGTGGTGTATGTCGGATGAAATACGGCCTTTTTTGTAGCAATACAGGCGTTATGACGCATTATTTGCTAGGTGGTTTGCTAGCTGCGTGCGCATGTGGGTTTATGTTAACTAATAACCATATCGATTTATCCGAGAGAGATTATGTGTCCCGCAAGACCAATACACGTTGCACAGTGCTTGTCATGTTGTGCTATAGGGTTGCCGGGGTCGAAGGGGCAATAAGGACCCTACAGCATTAATATTCACGTGATAATTAACCAACTTCCGATTCGTCCAGGGACTACCATGGACCTCGTTGAATTCCCCGGCCAATGTCAAGGTTGTAAGATCAGAGGAACAAGTGTTCGGACACCATGAAGTGTCTTGAATAACAATTTCGATGGTCTGTCTGTATTATCTTCTTTACGAAAAATAATGTCAAAAATACACAAATATTTTATAACTGGTTTATATATGCTTCAAGTCGTAGAGTGTGACATGTAGTTTTGATGTGGTTTTTTTTTTTCATTTAATTATGTTTATTGGTTTTAAAGTTTTGTATATGAAGTACATTTGACAAATTTTGACTCTAAAATGCCATTGTGGTAAAACTGGCTGAGCTAATTTTTTTTTCTTAAGAGACGTACTCTTAAGCAATGTCTAAAATACTTATTTATACAGATATAAATTTACGTTTTTTTCCCCTCTTTGAACGCGTAAAGACTATACTGTTGTTGATGCACCAGCCAGTCTAACTCTTATGGCCTGCGTGGTTCCATACCTCAGACGCGGCATCTAGCGCCTGCTGTATAGCGCTGTTAAAAATAATTTCATTTTAACAAAATTATACCTGTTAAATGCATTTTAATAGGAATATATCTTAAAGGCACCTGCTTATATCTTAAGGGCGCCGGCTATCTGCTCGTCAGAGGCTCAGAAATTACGGAGACATGAGGGCGGCCTTGAAGCGCGTATTAAATGCCGTGTCGCCTCAAAAAACCAAGCTCTGAAATAGCGTGTAAAGTTGTCGCCGAATGGTTTTTACTACGGGACATTAAGTGGTGACCATACGATTTGCTGGTGGTAAGTCTGTAGCAAAGTTCAGTGCAAGTCACAATCTGAGTTTCGCATACATCCGGTTAGTACTTTTTGAAGTACAGCGATGCCGAAGGGCTTAGAAACAGTGTTTTTAATGAGCATAGTGTCACAATCAGGTTCCGACCTTGTCTGAAGTGTTTTTTTTTTCGTACGTTGGCACAATGAACACACGTGGAATTGTTTCGTAGAAAAAATCTGTTCACGAACACATTGCAACGCATTTGAAGCGTGAGTTAGACAGCCGCCTTTATTATGACTTTAAATTGGTTAGCGACTGAAAAATATTGTACTATGTACGGTAGTTGTATTAGTTCATAGTCTGATGTGGACACAAGCAGTGACGCAGGGTGTGGATGTGCCATATACTGCGCTGACAAAACAAATGAAGCCATTGCTTTAGACCGTTGTTCTACGAATTGTTGTTCGCGTGTAACCCAAAACATTAGGTGCACCACACTAAAAATGTTTTGGTTGGTTATCAACATCACGAGCGCAGCATAAGTGTTATTGTTCTCACTGCACTGTTTTGTAAAGTTGGACAATGTTCAGCAGGACATCCTCCTTAAGTTCACCTTTACCTCAAGAATTTCCTCGCATGACTCTGCAATCGACTGTGTCTAAAACAAGAAAAAAAAATATCTGGTACAAATGAAAAATAAAACCATGGTGATGAAAATTGCGGTCCACATCGTTCGTTAGCCTTAAGCAATAAGCCAAGCTATCCTCGCCAGTTTTGTAAACCTAACTTTTCAGATGTGTTCCATCACATTTTCAAACTAATAGTTCTTAAAATAATTTTCTAATTCCAAAATTTTATGTAGAATATCTGCGTAACGCTAAAATCTTGACAGCAAACAATAAAACAATTTCGTGGTAACATACAAAGCTTCCAGCGTTTTCTAATTTCAGTGCATTTAAGTGTTTTATTGCATTTTTAATCCTATGTTTAATTATGCAGTTTGATTCAGTATTATGTATATGTTTTCCGGGGTTCTATGTATATTCTAATATATTTAATAATTTCGGAAATAAGTAACCGACACGCACAACTCGGCAATAAAAACATGTATACAATAGTACGAAAATACTTTTCTTACTGTTCGGTACATAGCTCTTACGTATAAAACCGTGTCGCAATAATTCTCGCGTAAAATTGGTAGTAAAATGAGGAGTTTCCGCCCATCTTGGGCATTTATTTTGCGTCACTTGTGAGCATAAGTAATTAATAATATGCACGCTATGGCGACGACCGCGAGATTTGATTGTAAGTACACATATGACCACAGGCAAGATTTCTCGTAGTTTTCGCAAACCACTGCCATGTCGTCTTTCTATTCAGAATTGTATTATCTAATATGTTGTAGGGTCGTATGTATTTTCCCTTCAAAGAGACTCAAGTCAGGTACGAACTTTGCGCCGTCGTTGCATGTACGTTGGTTTTGCCATACGTCGCCAGTATAATTGACGTACGACATGTTGTTGGGTATTACCTGTGGATGACGTGATTTTGTCGCTGGAATATTGCTAGGTGATATTTGACTTTCTTTGTCCAGCGGTGGACTAACCCACTGGGGAACTTCGCAATGAGCTGTCCTGTGTTAGCTTATCGTATCTTCACAGGGACTGTTCTAACTCTTCGATTGTCGTGATGGGGTTTACGTTTCTCATTGTATAGTCTGTGTATAAAATTGAATATGTGTCGTAGTAGTGTGAACACGTTGTTAAATTGATTTTCATTGATTGTTTAACGGAGCATGCATGAGATACATTTTAAAGTCATTATTTTCATGTTCTTTGAACTGTGACTAGTTGGTATGAATTATAACGTGCTCTTCATGTGTCTAATCTATAACACTTTGGGCGGAGAAATTTTATATTTGTGTGTACTCGTCAGATGTGACACGAATGATTCGGCGATTGCATAAGTTAGGGGAAAATATTTATGTGAATGTTTTGGTGGGTGAGCGTGGTATTTCTGTGGTATAATTGATTTTTTTGGGTTTAGAACTTTGGATTCCAAATAAATACTAAAGCTACCTGTATAGTAATTCAAATTGCTACAAGTAACTGAAGTTCGCAAGTGAGCCCTTTAATTTACTACGGAACTTTGTTAAAGTAAGATGTATACGTGGTTGGTATTTCGGAAGAGACTAGGATAAGCATGACTCCATACAAGGGGTGAATAATGAACAGAGATTGCCTGGGTTATTTGTTTACGTTCGTATGTCTCCCCTTTCTTAGAAGTACAGTGCCCCTGTATTTATGTGTCCCGCTTTGTAAAGCTGCAAGGTGGATTGCTTGCTGTACGGGCGTTTTCGCGTTCCGTGTAGAACAAAAACCGGTGTTAATTTCATTTATTTCATTTTACTTCATTAGTTTAACTGTTGGAAGAGCCTGGTTTTTTATCTTAATTGCTGGCTCTTTTTTCTGCACGAAATCACGTATTTTATTTTTTAGTGTGTTCTTTAATTTTTGTTGACAAGCATTCAGCCATATTGCGATTGAGAATATTTTGTCCCTTCATTTTTATTTTGGACAGTTTGGTTACATAACATGTAATAATGAAGGTGTTGACATTTTCATAACTGATTGGGCTTCTTAAAGCAATTATTCCGACGTTTCTTTTGGTTTGGTTTTACATTGTAGATGTGTGCTTCTTCGTGTTTCTCACGTCAGGCAGGACTTCTGGGTGGATAATGTAATTACGAATTTCTGGTAGTTTTGACACTTATTTCTAAAGATCTTTACATATTTGTCACCCAATATGTGTGCGTAAGTGTCATGTTTGAATAATACCCTTTCTTTTCTGAAGTCATCTGTTCCATATAGACTTGGTACGACACGCTCGTTGGCTACGTGTTCAGCATGAAAATTAGTTGCAGAACTATCCATATTAATGTAACTGCAGGTATAATTTGTAACATGGTATTACAAAACGAATAATTCAAAGGCGAAGTTATTCTTCTCCACACGTCGCGTAGTCTGCGATGTTCTTATCACCGCTTCTTTGCTTGGCAGGAGACGACGTGCATATTTACTTCCGTATAACCTCAACACCAAGATAGAATGTCAAACCTCAATAATATCAGTTTTGTCTACTATAATCAAGTACTCTAAAGATCTATTTGCTATAATGTTATTAATAACATAATAAGGTAACGGTGCGAAAAGCAATATGACCATCGAGGAGTGAAATGTACGGAGTTAACATTTTGCTATTCTTTAGATCCGCAACGTAGTACAATCTCTGTGTACACGGGCTGTACAATCATCATATTTTTATTGAAATAAAATACTCAACCACTGTCTGATACACTATAACCGCCGTACGGTAAGTTGATACTTTTAGAAACGAACTGTTGAAAAAAATTACTAGGAATACTTCCGTTATTACAATTCAACTATGTAAGCAAATGAAAAAGCAATATGGCGAGATAAATAAATAAATTATATGTTTTATTGTTACGCGTCCGTGAGTATGAAAATGGTTCGTAATAATTATTTTAAAAGTGAGTTAAACACGTGTGTTATACGATAATTGGGTTGGCATTGATGTTGTAAAGCTGGTTCTTCTGTACATTATGAACAGCGGCTAAAGTATTGAAAATTATTTAATGGTATATGTACGTAATGTGCTTATTTCAAGGAAATGAAATAAAATGTATACTTACAATTAGCATGTGTTAGAGGTGACGTAGTTATTGGCGGCGGATGTACAATGCAGGTCGGCTTGCAGTGCAGCAGTCAGCCTGGTAATGTTATTGTTGAAGTTTGGCGGAAGAATACATAGTTGGCGTGAAAACAGATCCAAGCTAGAAGCAGGGGCTTCCAGAAAGTATCAAGTTACCGTGCAGCGGGTATACCTGGCGTGCTACTAGTATTACACGCGGGCAGACAGCTAGTGAGAGAATAAAACCAAGCGTCTTGTCTACAACTGGCTTTAACTTTTTACTTTATTTCCTCGCGTCTAGTTATTTTCTTTTACCGTGCATTTTCAACGACACATTCACTCGCTGTGACGTATGTCTACACAAATTTGAGGTTGTCATAAATAAAAACCCCGTTTGTTTTTCCCCTCGTTTTTTCATTGCTACTTCAGATAACACGTGTTCTTTCTTCTCTACTGTAGAAACTAGAATGGTTTCCGTCATATCTATGAACAGGTATAAGTACTCTGCGGGAAAATGATTTTGTTTCACGTGTATTGCAAATAATACAGTCCTCCAATATAGCCTGTTTATTATCCAGAGAGAGAGAGAGAGCGAGAGAGACAGACGGAGAATATATCTGTAAACTAGCAGTTAAAAATAAAACGACCTTGCAAATGTTGGTTCAACGCGCCAGGTTTAAAAACAACTACTTCCTGTTACTACTCACTTGGCCTATAGTTTTCAAAAGTGTTTGCAAAACTACATTGTGCGACAGTTGTAAATCAAAACACATCGTAGTTACACAGTACGTGGTAAACTAGTTCTGCTTATCCTGTGGTGTTATCAAAACATACGTGTAATGTGTACGTGGGTAACACGGATATAATTATGTGCGTGATGAAATATAAACAAGGTACGCTGCGTATGCTTTTGGGATTTTCTATACTTACTTCCCGATGTGGCGAGTACTTCTGCAGTCCCGGTTATTTTTACACCTTTATTCACACTCTGTAGTTCCACTATTTATTATTGCTAGTATAGTTATACACGTGTAAAAACATTCGTAGTTCGTCGCAGTCAAAAAAGTGGTTAACTTACTCTGGAACGCCTATGTAGGCTACAATTTTTGTGGATCGTTATTAGTGTCTTGAAGTGTTAGGGAATCATAAATTTGCTTCTTTTGAATTAGATGTATTGTACTCTTTGTTGGTAACGATGCATTATGTTTTCAATTATCATGAGAATGTACATTTTGGTGTAAATGTGTTAGCAAATAATTTCAATGTTTTTTTTTTTTTAACCTGCTGTGATTATTTGCAACAACAGTAATACATAGTAATATTGCACAATTATTTTGTGTGTTTCAGGAAAGAACCTGTACAACAATGAACATGTGGCCATTAAAATGGTGAGTACTGTTCGTGTAGTTTATCCGTCCGTACTTAATTAATATTTAACCATTTGTATTTTAAAACGTTCTTATAGCCCAGAGTTTTCTACGCCTTATTGTTTTTGAAAGTAACATTTACACGACGCAAACGTTCGTATTAGTTCTCTTTTGTTAATGTTTGCTAGCCGTAATGTTCAGTACATAAATAAATATTAAAAACGAACGCGATTACGCAAATAATGATTGTTACAGAGCAGGGGCGTCATTTCAGGTTTTTCCAGGGGGGGGGGGGCAAGATTTTGTTTTCTGACGACAGTGACCTTGTTACATCTTTTTTATTAATTAAGCATGTATAAATTAGATACTTTAATAATAAAACTTCAGTTTTATGTCCTTAAGTTAGCATTATTTACATTTAAAAATACAAAAAATATATTTATACACAAAAATTCCAAATCCAGGGGGGGGGGGGCATTCCTGTAGCCCCAAATGACGTCCCTGTTACAGAGTTTCTGAATTCCGTCTGCTCCTGACGATGGACGCAGATAGGTTTCTGAGGGCCTGGTGCAGGAAGTTGTTTAGGGGCCGCTAGCGTGTGAATAAGAATTAAAAATAAATAAATATTTGCCTACTATTTGGGCAAAGGGCCAGGGTCCCATTAATGTTGGGGGCCCGGGGCATTTTGCCCCTTCCACCTCTCCCCCCCCCCTCCTTGCAGGTGGCTCTGCTCCTGACCAGAATTTGTTACTTTGTCGCACAGTAAAATTGCCTTGTAGTTAGGGTTGCCACAGCAGTGTAACCCAAAAAGAGAACACACACTTGTTTAAAGCATTAAAAAAGAGGACACTTAAAAAAAACACTCTTAGTACACCATAAAATTTTTTTATGTAAATGTATAAATTATTTACTTTATTATCTGGTAGTTTAGTAGAGTAAATGCTAAAAAAGCAAACATAATTTCTAGAAATAAACTCCGAGTATGTTAGCACTACAAAATAAAACAGGTTGAAATAGTCTTCAACATAGGCTGACAATTGCACTTTCTGAAAACCATTGACAACTGTAAACATATGTATAACAAACGAACAACGTAATAATTTCCAAAGCAAAGAAGTTGCACATAAGCGCGAGGCATGTCGGTTCCGTTCCTAAACATTTCGGGACACAGAGACCATATAAAAAGTACGTTTTGGCTCTCTGTTATTGAAAAAAGAGGACATTTGGCCCATTTTTGTAAAACCCGGCCGGACAGTTTACGAGGCGTTGAAAAGAGGACATGTCCGGGTAAAAGAGGACGTCTGGTAACCCTAGGGTAGTGCAAACTGAGAGTATCCGGTTTCATCCAGTTTTGTTTCCAGCTCTGCCATATCTTGCAAATATATTTGGCAGGATTTTGCATATGGAAAATGGCCACTAGCATGGAAGAAAGGTAGCATGATTCATATCGTTTGTTGGTACAATATCCAATTCCCACTTCTTTAAGCCATTATAAAGTGGTGAACTAATGTGACGATACGGAAGTATTGGCACCACCGTTGTGCAGTCCTCAAGTTTTCATCGAGTTATTGTTGTGTTTCATTCCATGGCTCAGTATTACGTAAATTAATACATTAACTCAATTTTCTACACTAGGAAAATTTATATAACTATACATATACGTGTATGTAGTATAAATATTTTATAATTATTTCATAAATTATATATTACATATTATGTATTATATAGCACACACTAATAGAGATACCATGTACGAAAACAAGGGGCCGTTCGCTTTACCTCTATCGTGGTGTGGAAATAAGTGTTGCGTTGTTAAGTCCTTCAAAGTGGTCACTGAGTTTTAAGGAAAATGAGTAATCTGACAGTAAAACTAATAAGGTCCTTTTTTGTAGGAAGTTTCAATTTCCGATGTTTTTTGTACAGGTGTGTTTTCCGTAAATGTAACCTATTATGATATATAAGCAATAAACACATTTTTTAAGTCTTTTCAAGGTCACAACAAGAAAATCTCACACAAAATCGATTGGGACTTTTAGTATGTCAAACAGCATGCATTTTTAAGCGCCTATACCAAAATTAAGCTAGCATAATTTTTATCGCTATTTGCCAAATAATTTGTCTAAAATGACTGGACTAATAATTGTTATAAAATAAACAAGCGATGATGTGACTGATACAGGAATATTGGGCGATTATTTCTCTAGCCCGCACCTGGCTTTTGTTCAATGTACGTCGTCTCGAGGGTATCATTCATGATGAGAGTAAGTACACGAACTATTAAATAATAAGGTTTTGCAGCTTAAGAGAGCGTGTTCTGTATGTGATTGCATGTGTGAATACTCTTTTGTAGAACCTATCTAATGCAAACCTGAAGATATAGGTGGTTAGTGAGAAAGCAAGCACTTTTGAAGGCTATCTTGTCTGGAATAATAATTAAATAACAATACGTATTGTGACAACAGACGTTAATTTTTTAATACGGTACAATCTGTACACTTCGATTGTTTCTTAGTTGGCATTGTTGATATTTAAAAGTGGAAGGAAACTATTGAGTTATTAGGAAGGAAAAGTAACTAATGATGTAGAAGTGCTCATTTTTTCTCAAACCACGTTTACCTATATTTATGCAGTTTGTAATAGCGTGGTCTGTATAAACAGATGGTTGTAAAAGCTCAAGTCTGCCAATATTTTTTCAGTTTGTGTATCCCCAAAATCCAAACATTTTCATCGCCACCGTAACTTATTTCCACCAGTGAATTTGATACTAAGCATTGTTTTACGTATAAAGTGTATATTTATTGAGTAATAAGTTTTTTTATTTTATTTTAGAGGGAAAGGAAACAACTTTGTATTTATTGAGAACTTTGTATTAACGAGGTTTCACTGTACTTCGTTGTGTAACGTGCAAGTGCCTTGCTCCATAGAATGTGTAACATTGAATAAGTTAAACGAAAAAGTTTACTTTTCGTTCGTGCATTCAAAATATGAAGAGATTCGTGTGTTATAAAGTAGTTTCATTGACTTAATTTGCATTCAGCAGCTTATGACAGTTTTTTCCTTTTCCTTTATGGTTATTTCATCTATGGAAGGAAAACCTAGTGTGACTTTTAGTAAAGTAAGTGTAGACAAATCGTAATTCAATGTTTGTCATATTTACAGGAACCAATGAAGTCGAAAGCTCCACAATTGCATTTGGAGTATAGGTTTTACAAATTATTAGGATCTCATGGTGAGTTGGTGCCATTTACAGTATTAGCCTAGTTTAATAATACTGTCTTTATTTTTTGGGTACGCAGAAAATCTTTAAACAAAAGTTTTTCTTATCTACTATGTGTATAGTGTATAAATGCCGACACTGGGTTGTTACGCAAGTAGGCTAATTGACTTTTCGCTTTCCGGCCAAAAATTTTGGTGACTCACAAAATGCACACACACACGCACACACACAGATATATATATATATATATATATATATATATATATATATATGTATATATATATAATTAGATATTATCCGAGTAATTATGAATGGTATGGTGTCTCAGGAGGGTTACAATAAGAGATAATGTTGATGTGCAGGTACATATATATGTGTGTGTGCAGTGTTCTCCCCAGCACAAATTTAGAGCTGGGTGGTTCACGAGACCAGCTGGGTGCATCGTGGAATAAGCTCGATGATGTTAATGGGAATGTTTGTTTCTTAGCCGGGTGGCAGAGTAAACTAGCCGGGCCCGGCAAAATGGACCTGGGGAGAACACTGGTGTGTGTATGTGTTATATAGCCGCAACAAATTTGCCACGCAAAATTCCTCTTTCCTTAGTAATGCCACCGTGGAGACAGGAAACGTAGAATAATAGTTGGAAATACTCGACCTTGCGAACTGCTACAGTGTCTGTAATTATCACGTCTCGTAAATATTCCTTACAGTTTTTGACACTGGTAAATTGTTTAGTTTTAATAATAGACAGTAGCTTTGAGCTTTGTTATTGGTCGTTTTGTGAGATTGCTGGCTTTGTCAGCGTTAGTTTTAAGCGTGTTCTTTTTGTTAGCTGGTGGTGTTAGTGTTCACACGGTCTTTTACGACGGAAGAAGAGTGCTTGATGTTAATTTAATACCTACCCGCTTCACGCGATTTGACTTGTTTTCGTTTACGAAGTTGACTTACTGTTTAATGGTAATAATACAGGATGTTTCTTCATGCCCCGCTATTTAGTCTTGCGGAAGTGAGACATCCGGAGTTTTTCTGAAGCTTATTTTGGGTTATACAACTCCATCTTGTAGTTATATAAAATCTCGGGAGTGATTATTAAACAAAAGTAAGGTAATGCGAAGTTAACTTCTTTCTCACAACCCATACACAGTAATATAAACCGCTGCGCAAAACTCTCGAGTATCTACCACCTCATTATAACTTGCTTTGACAGAGCCATTGCACCCACTGTTCAAATTACTCGGCGGAATGTAGAGTGTCTTGAGGTAGCATGTGAAGGTAACTGTGTGCATCTGCCGCACATTCTCACCTTGACAACTCATCTGCAAGTCAGTTTTTGACAGTTTCCATGAACATTAAAGGGATTGTACAGACGGTAGAGGACAGGCGAATTATGCTTATTTCGTCTCGATATATATAATCTGCCAGCCTTGCAGAGTGACTTTAGGGGCCTGCCTACCTGCGCTTCATAGAGTTGCAGCAAGTTACGGCTATTCTTTTTTGATGAAACTAATTAACGCACGGGTTGTTTGTATATCTACAAAAAACACACTCTCAAACTATGTCGCTGTAGTTTTAAAAATTCGACACGTTTATTAGATATATCATTTTCGGGCCCCTCGGTATGGCCAAAAATGTGGTTTTCCAGATTGCAGTATATGGAAAAATAACAACCGGATTCGAAAAACACGACTACAAGAACAATCGTTAGACTTTGAACAATGCTGCCTACAAATAAAATAATGTCGCCGCTTAATGTCCCATAGAAAAAAAAAAAGAATAGTAAAGCACTGCACGCCAACTGAGTGGCTTGCGCTGAGAGGCGATAATGCATTACATACGTCGGTCAACGGGAACCTTACCGCTCCTGCCTCGCTCACAGATGCAGCCTGTCTAGGGAGGCCCCTTATGTTGACATTCACACAAAGTTGTCACTCGCAGCAGATCTACAGCCATCTCTCTTCCCCGCTCATCAAACACGTTGCTAGGAACTCGTATAAGGCGGTTGTATTACGTTACCTGCTGGGGGTTGGAAAGTTGGTTCAGTTACGTGACGAGATTTGCTCGGCTCTGTTAACTTGTTACCCCGATACAACATAACTTCATTCTAAGTATTTCATTATCTTGTGCTCGTTTTGTATCCAAACGAAGTGCTTAAAATTTTGTTTTATCGGAGGAACAAGTTAAAGTTATATCGCAAGCTCAAAGTAATGCAGCCGCAAGTAACTATTTATAAAGAGAACAGTGTTTACGTTGGGCACATGTTTAACAATGGATCTAGAATAAATTTTTTAATTGGTGGATGACAGAAATTAAAAAAATAATGACTTTTCGCGTGACAAATATCTGTTTCGCCAGCTTACTTTTGAACCCGGTGTCGTATTATTTCACACCATGGTAAAGTTGGGCCCACTCATTAAAAAAACTGAAACATGTTTTCAAGTAAATAATATATATGTAAATAAATATCTGATTTGTTTACGTTTATGGCCGCATTACTTTGACAGTTCGATATACATATAAAAGCGTGGAAGCAAGGGTCTCTTGACTTACTAGCTGGTTGGAAACTCTACTTGGGTTCCAACTTCGACGCTTCGAGCTGAAATGTTGCCCTACGAGTAGCTGCTGTGCCCGGTACGTCAACGCCTCGACATACGCCGACTGAACTAGAAGCGTCCTCCGCGGGACAGCGTTATCAGCTCGGCACGTTCCCGTCGCAGCTAAATACAGTCATACATAGCGCAGGTATGGAGGCTCGAGAGCAGATCTTTCACCTGCGTCCCACGTTTTTCGTTTTAAATCTTACAAGTATTTTCTTAACAGGAATATTTTTATACTTTGGTAGTTACAAGTGTCGTATATCAATTTTTTAAAGGTAAAAATGATATATTTTAGTATTTAATACCGTTGTTTCACGACGTGACACAGCTCCATACACGAGTGCTTATTACCTCAAGGCCACTGGCGGCGGCCATGTTGTCAGAGCATTCGCCTCTCGCCAAGGCCGTCCGGGTTCGATCCCTGTCGGAGGTGGTCCCCGGATTTCCGCAATCCTGTCGGCGTGTTTTCTTGGCAATCTCCCGTTACCCGCCGCCCTTTTCATTTCAGGCCAAACATATGTGTACGGACGTCCAGTGGTATGTTGACATCCGGGGGCCGTCGGTGCCTACATCATACGATAGCCTGAAAACATGTCGCTGTTTTCGTTTAGTGTATTCTCTTTCGTATATTATTGTCTGTCGCAGTGCAAAGCAAATTTCCTGTACATTGTGGAATCGACATCTCGGATTCATTCTAAACAAAAGAAAAAATAAATGCCGACTGCCAAACATTGAGTACGTAACAGTAAGAGACGTCAGAACTGTCAAAATGCACTATCGTAATGCGAAACAGAGTATATGGGACGTCAAGCGACGTGACGGTGGCCTGTACAGCCGTCAATATATTCCAATCACGCGAACAGCCAGACTGATCAGAAGTTACCTCTTCATAATGGGCAGAGTTTAGCGGACGTCGAGAGAAGTTGTCAAACCACGACCAGCAGCATATATATTCATGACACGAAGAGGCTGAGGGTACAGTGTTCTAGAGTCGTAGTTGCGAGCTGAACACGCGGCGATCTGAGCGCGGAACTAGCCCCTGTCAACGTCTCCTGTACCTCTCTATGACGAGGCTTGAAGTTGGTGGACCAGGCGCGGGAGCCTTGTTGTAGCGTCGTACGGGTAGTATAACTATTGAAAATGTTTCCAATACGTTTATCTACGAAAGTTAGACACACTTCAAACTGTGCGTGTCCAAATATGTCGCCCGCTAATTTAAAAACATGATTACCAAGCTTCTCAAAAGTCCTAAAAATGACTCACGTTTCTGTAGCTAATGAAAAATATCAACCGTAATCGTAAAACAAAATCACAGAAACCTGCATTGGACTTTGCCACATACTCTCCACAAATAAAAGATCGTAACAGTGGCGTCGCTTGAAGATCAGTTAGAAAACACTTTCTACGAAAACACTGCACGCTAGTTTATACTCTATCCATTCTAAGGTTGCAGCTAATTCAGTGAAGTGAAAAACAGTAAAATTGTTGCACAGCATAAATTTAATTTGGAATATTGGAGAATACAAGTAAAAAGGGTACTACAGCACATTCATAATGTGAGAAATCAAGATATAATACAATTGCTTTGATTTATTTCGTTAGCAATTTTCATTTCTGCTGCAACCTTAGAGTGGACAGAGTATAATACTTCGCGCCTAGATGCGACAATGTGTTTGATTGATTTGTTAGGTTCGTCTTAGTGCCTTACTCCTTTTGCAAGCCTCAAACGTAAAAAAAAACCCTAAGATCCAGCAACTTGTAATAGGTTTACGCAATTTAAAACGTATGGAGTAAAAACTAGACTTTAGAAGTAAGCAGTAGAGTCGCAAAAATTGAGCGTACACAATTGAGTTTACTGCCTTATTACAGCCAATAGAAACATACATAGAATTTTGAATGTTTGGCGGTATTGATTAATCCGAAGACTAATAATGAAAGCTAGATATAAAACTTTGAGCAAATAATAATCACGCTACGTGTAAAGATGTTCTGCTAG
This sequence comes from Medauroidea extradentata, assembly GCA_003012365.1. Taxonomy (NCBI): domain Eukaryota; kingdom Metazoa; phylum Arthropoda; class Insecta; order Phasmatodea; family Phasmatidae; genus Medauroidea; species Medauroidea extradentata. The sequence goes on along the minus strand of PNEQ01091086.1, from coordinate 80,103 downwards.
TTTACTTTTATATTTGAAAGTAGCAAATTACTTTTCTTTACACTAAAAGTATTGAGTCCAATATGTATTTCACTGGTAAAAAATTAATAATGGCGGTTATCGGGTGAGTTTCAAACGGCGTCATGGGAACATTGACACGTTGTGTTATTGACTGAACATAGCATTTCCACTGCCAAACTTGAACAGCGAACAGTAACCATTCAGTTGTGAATGCTTCGGTTTAAAACAGTGTGATGGAAAAAGTTGTATAGATTTTCTGCTCAAAAGTTAGTGGACCTTAGGTTGTTCTGACGTTTGAGGCATGGGAGCGGGGAAGGCGACACATATAATTATTACATGTCCGTCAAACATGTCATCGCGTTTAGGCGCGAAGGACTAAACTGGCATGTAGTGTTTCCGTAGAAAGTGTTTTCAACGGAACTTCAAGTGACGACCCGGTTATTTCATTTGTGGAAAGAATGTGGCAAAGTCCAGTGCAGGTTTCTATGATTTTGTTTTACAATTACGTTTGCTAGTTTCTCAGCTTCAGCAACTTGAGTCATTTTTAGAATTTTCGAGGACCTTGTTAATAATGTATTTTATTAGCGGACGTCATTTTTTGAACCATAGGGACACAGGAGCGTGTCTTATTTTCGTAGATAAACGGCATTATTACGTTTCAAATAAGAAAAATACCTACCGTACCACGCTACAGTATGGCTCACGCACCAGATCCAATAACTTGCTTCAGTTTTTAATAGTGTACATCCCTTCAGCGTCTGTTGAGTTGGTACACGAGGCTGGAGACGTGAATTTATTTACATTTTTATGCGTTAGAGTAAGGTTAATTCTACTACAGGTTAGAAAGATCAATGTTATAAGTTTGGCACAGGGAAAATTTCTGCCACTTGAGCGCTGGGATCGGTAGTACACCAAACTGACCAATCACATCCTGAATTATAAGTTACATTAAGTTGATAATTTAAAACGCCAAATCGGCTTTTTTACACTCTAAAATTAAATTAAGTTACTAATATAATTTCAAAGTTGATTTATTTTTAATTTTACTACGGTTTCGTATTTTTCTGGTCTCTTAGCGATTGAAGCGAAATTAGTGACAGAAATTTTCCCTGTGGCGAAGCTCTCTCATAAGAAAACGTATTTTCTTTATAGCCTGTAGTAGTACTTAACCTTAGTTAGAGTAAGTACACGTATTGGTTGAGTGATGTAATGTCAACCGCAGTGCGAGACAACATTTATTGGACATGATGTGACGTGTTCGTAAAAGTGAGAAACATAAAAGAAACCTATTATAAATACAATATGTCACTCGTAGTGTACCATACAAAACGAGTACTTTCGTGCTTGTCACATACGAAACATTAATAACCAAATAATTACACTATATATCGCATGTAAATATGTAGTACAAATATGGGTTGTGAGGAATCTGCTTGATCAGTGATTTCTTAAATGTGTTATATCCGTGAAACACTGTTGCGATACAAGTTATGACATAACGTTAACTGTTTCACATTTTATTTCCACCTGCATTCATCATCAATACATTGCTCAGTGTAAGTGTTCGCATGAAGTCCCAGACTTACAACGAGTGTTGCTAGCAGTTGGAAATATAATAGGACAAGAACAAACAAGTCAAGTATGGCGGATGTAATTTTGTTTTAGTATCAAGTGTCTGCCGCGATGCTGCGCAACTGGTGTCTGGAATGATCTCGGTAACTGACTAAGTTAGCTGGGTAATATTTACCCCGCAGTTGCTGAAACGCGAAGAAAATAATCTCTTCTTCCGTCGTTGAACGTGTTACTTTTTGTACGTTTTTTACAGGTTATTTTGGAAGCAGTTTGTGGCGGCAGTGTAGAGTATCTGGACTAGTACTTAGGCGGCATTGTTCAGGCAGTAGGCCTATGGGAGCATTGTTGGAAGGCCTGCTTAGAGGCTAAGTTTCTTCTCAGTTTGTATTGTCATTTTGCCATAGTCTATGTTGTGTGATATTAATATTGTGATGATCCTTAAACCCTGTCTCGCTCGTGCGCTGTCGGCGTGAAAACAGAGCAGTTGAAAAAAAAGTAATGTGTTGGTAATGTGCAAATAAGTACTCTGGACAAAAAATTCCCTACCACAACGGTAAATACTATGCTGACGAGATGTGGCCATTGCTATTTTCTACCAAAAGTACCAAGTTGGTCTTATTTTGGTCCCAGTACCCTAAATACACTTAACTCACTCATCCCGTAAGCCGATACATCAGTGCTTAACGAAAACAAAATATTGGATTATATTCTGCTCAGCTGCCAGATATTAGTGTAGTGGCCAATTTTACCATCCTACTACTAAAGTGACGAACCTACGCCAATTTTATTTAAAAGCTAGCACTAAAAAAAAACCTGGTAAAGCTCTATTTTCATTCAATTCGTGTCTTTCCGCGTGTAACGGCTGACGTTGTTGAAAACATAACCTCTCGGGACACGTCACTTAATGTTTGCGCGCGTAAGATAAAATGTGTAGTCAGTATGACTCGATACAGCTTGATAAAAAGTAGTTTATTAATTAAATAAAATTACAAGATTTCAGTTGATTTAATTTCAGTATTGTTGAATTTAAATAGGAAAACACGCGGAACTGTATTGCGTGATTTCACTGCCAACCGTACAACTGTAGTACGCAGTAACGGCTAGAGATATTTTTCAAAGGTTACATTTGTAGTGTTCACTTATCCTGAACGATCTACTCGTCCCTTCTACCGCAATATGAGCACATGCCACTGTACATTTACGAGCTAGAGCACGGTCGTAGAAGAACAGGTCTGGACACTCGCCTGGAAACTTGATCCCCTTGATGTTTGGCTGCAGTTCACCAAATTACCGATATTGTTATACGTTTTTGGCGCTGTAATCCGGGCGGTCGAGCTCAAACTCCGCCCACTTCCCTCCTTCCCTCCCACTAAGATAAACTATTTATCAAAACGTATTTTTTGTCAATTTATGAAATACTTCCTTCGTTAACAATTTTAAACCATGGCTCCAGAAACCTTTTTTTACTTTATAATGTTATCACTGGATAAAAGTGGGCGGAGTTTGTGTCCGACCGCCCGGATTACAGCGCCAAAAAGTACAACATTCTCGGTAACTTGACGAACTATAGCCAAACAACAAGGGGGTCAAGTAAAATACATTGTTAGATAGGCGAGTGTCCAGACCTGTTCTTCTACGACCGTGGCCTAGAGCAAGTCAATACGAGTGCCAACTGTTTGTGCCCGTTATAATTTCCTACCACTTTTTATGTAAACGAAGTAATCTAAGTAGCCATCGAAGTGTATAGATTGTAACGTATTCACAGGGTAAGACCGCCGCCTACACGCGCTCAAACACGTTGCAGTGTACAGTAACTATTCCACATGTGCCTATTGTGCCAACGTACGAAAAGCAAACACTCTTCGGACAAGGTCGGAATACCATTGTTAAGACATCATGTTTATTAAAAATATGTTTCTAAGCCCTCCAACATGGCTAGAAACGGCCTTTCCAGGCTACCGTACTTCAAAATGTACTTACCGATGTATGTGAAGCTCATATAGAGACATGCACTGTACAATCTTTCCACCAATAAAATTATATTGTCGCCGCTTAGTGTCCCATAGTAAAAATGGATCAGTGGGAACCTTGCACGCTAGTTCAGCGCTTGTATCGTTGAGGTGACGCGTCACTTTATGCGCGTTTCAATGTCGCCCTTACAGCTCCGTCGTTTTAGAGGCTCTTTAACACGCGGGTAGGCGGCATCCTTAAGGGGGATTGATCCCTGTCAGATCGGTTTTACGGTTTTTCTTATAAATCAGGGAATCGACACATTGTTTAACTTTTTTTCACGCTGACAAGCCATAGTTTTTTGTTTCATTCACTTTTTGGAATCCATATGGCATTGTTTCTGTTAATGATGCGGCCTCTGTAATCGCTCCCGTAAATAAAGCAATTTTTCCGTTTCATCTGTTTCCCGTTGCAAAATAATGAATATATTACGGTTCCAGCAATTACAGAAAATCGATTAAGTTTGTATATATGCCTTGTGACAAAAATTTTGATATATCGACTGGAACAGAAGTTATCGAGAAGAAACAGATAAATCCAAGGTGGTAGGGATCAATACCCCTTAAGGCCATGATCTTCCATTTATTTTTAAACAATTGCAAATAACTGAAAATTTTTTTAAACAAAATGTTGGAAATATTTGAGACTGTATACAGTCATACGGTACACAATTTCGGCAAAGCGTTTTTTTTATATAACGTACCCTTTGCTAGTAAAAATTTATTTTGCTTCATTTTGGTTTATTTTGACAACAAAATATGTGACATTTCAGGGGCAAAAATCTAAAAATCAGTATGTTGTATTGCAACGGAAAAATTCAGATACAACGATGATATATACGTGTTAAAACTGTAAGAATGAACTTGTGATATATAACGTATTAATTTGCGTTAATTTTTTTTTTCGAAACCACTGCTAAACTAAAGGGCGAGGTGTTAAGGGCGCTGCTACCGCAATTTTCATCACCATTTAATAATTTTTTATTTGTACCATATATTTTTTTCTTATTTTAGACACAAAGTGTGACTAAATTTGGCCCTTATGAATTTTTTTTTATCTTTCTTAGTTTTCGCGCAATGACTTGTTAAAGTCATGTTTTGCATGTTGCCGTTTTAAGGACTACACTAAAACCAACTGATATACCAAACTCAAAAAAATCAAATTGGATATAGACTTTGCAGGCTACAATGTCACGCTCATAAAAATAAAGAATACAAAATATTTGAATTAAAAAAAATGCTGAAACTAAAAATAAAAATTAAAAAAAAAATCAATATTTTTTTTAGTACAAATTATTTTTATTCTTTATTGTTATGAACATGACATTGTAGCCTGCAATGTCTTTATTCACTGTGATTTTTTTTAGTTTGGTATATCTGTTGGTTTTAGTGTAGTCCTTAAAACGGAAACATACAAAATGTGACTTTAACAAGCATGTACGCGATAACTATGATAGATAAAAAATTAAAATGAAAATTGCGGTAGACCGCATCCTTATCAAGGTCTGGAACCACATAATGTTTTTCAATTGCTATTCTAGACACAATGGTATTGAAAAGTGCTCATTTTATTGTGAACTACGTACACGCAGTGATAACAGTGATTTGTCTCCCAACATTGATTTCAGTTAGTAGCGCTCAGTTGGCTGTGAACTTTTTTTATTCTTCCAGGTGAAAATGTTTGGTAGTTTTAAACGAGCACAGCGACCATTGATCTGTGCAGTTTGTGGAAGCTGTTAGGCAACGGTCGCTACCTTTAAAAGTTCTGCCTTTATTGCACGGCATAAATTACCTGAAACAATTTCCCGATTTTTTCCTGGCGAATGAATATCGCCCTAAATCTCCCGAACTATACGACTTTTTTAATTGCTTCGTTTTGTCGCTGTTTTTCTGTGGGTTGGTTTCGATTCGCTTCGTTAGCGATTTTTTTGAGTTTATACGTTCAAATATAAATTTACGTTAAAATGATGGAAGCTAGGAAGTTATTTTATCTCTTCCTCTCCTCCCTTTTGCTTTCGTGAGCTGTGTTGGTTGACTGTGGCATTGGACTTTCACCCAGAGACACTTGAGTGAAGCATGAATATTTGTGATGTGTGCAAGAGTGTACATTGCTGTGCATGTGCAGAGCAAGTGAAACTTGCACGTATAGTCACAGTTGGAACTGAATATACCTCCACGTTTATTTAGCTGCGCATACGTGAACAAAGAAAAGGTAGTCTACCTGTGCCATAGTATTTGATAGGCGTATATTTACAACAATTTTGTACCCACCACGTGACCACTTGCACTGCTGTGTGCGTATTTAATTCCACTGTAACGCAACCAGATGCAACGCAGGTGCAAATTTTGCGTTGCGCACATATAATGGATACTTAATCGGCCCGCAGGTAGGGTTAATTTAGTATGGTGAGCTAGCATGATCATTATTTCAACAGTTATAGCGCTTATTTAAATTATAATAAATTACGTTATTTGGTGATTAGTGGTTTAGTATTATTTATTTGGATTGGTAACGATTGTTTATCATTCATAACACCTCTAGTTTTTTTTGTATGTACTGTTGTATGGTCAAATTGTTACTAACGAAAATATGAGACTCCAACGCTTAAGTAAACGTTAACTTTTACCTTGGCACTTCTAACATTACCGGAATCGGTATTCTAAAATAATTCACAATGAAAACATTTAAATTAGATAGTTATGTGGGCATTGCCCTCGGTGATCTGTTATGCAGTCTCGCGGTATGTTGCAGTATTGCTTCGGTATGCTGCATATTTTCAGGTATTGTTTTTTTATTTCTAAATTTGTTAACTTTTTCGTTAATGTACGGTTTTTCTAACCCTCTTATTTTTAGATTAAGGCTGAATGGATATTTTCCATAGGCCATGTTAAAAGTAAAGTTGTAAGCCTGTTTGGTTTTAATTATTACACTGCGTTATGAAAACCTTCTACTAATTTCGCAATATTACAGTTAGGAATAGTGAGTCCTATATTTTCATTAAAATTATCCATTTCGACGAATATTTTGTGAAATAGAATTCTGTTTTAAGAAATTGTATAGCAATGTTACAAGCTAAATACCAAATTCTAAACTACCAAACCGTGGAATTTCAATACAATTAACCGAGCCACGTTATTTAATGATTTTTTTCTAACATTTAGCTCGTAACTCGTGGCAGATTGAGTGTAAATTATTTTATTCCAGAAAGTGTGTTGGTTTTTGTAGGTTGTTTGTTGCCGTAACATGCAAATTGTGACTTTGATGTGCCGCTGTGAGGCTACTATGCATGCTGAAAATGTTCTGTACAAATCATATCTTATTAATGCAGTATGTCCACCAAAGCATGTTACAAATTAGGCATGATGATTCATTGTAAATAAATGAGGCATCAGTTATATGAAGCAAATTTACGGATGGCGTAAATCTTAAAGAAGAAATTCGCGATTAAAGTGCTACATTTCGAAACTGAGGAGGCAAAGCAAATATTGAAATTCCCTGTGCATTTAATAATATTTGCACCTGTAGAAAAAAACGTTATCTAACTCCTTTCACCTTCATTAAATAATATGTATCACGTGTTGCCTTCCTGTGAGATTCCACATCCTTCTGCGTCCATCTTCTCGAAAACACTTCACTTGAGGGCGTTGCGACAAGAAACGTTTTTGTTAATTAGGGCATTCTGCTACAAATTGTCATTTTGTTGCTAAAAGTGAAATGGTAAAACTTTCAGTGCTAAAACAGACTCCACCAATCCTGTTGTCTACTGACGGTGAAATGTATTAAAACCCATTTTTTTTAACAGACTGCAGCTCTTATTACCAAACCACACTTGGGAATTCATTATTTATCTCTCCTTACTTTAGAATATTTTAATAAGTGTTTGTTTTCAATGTCGATTTTTAAATCGCGAATTCTTCCCTTATGACTTGCGCCAGCCAAAAACTGTCATTACGTAACTTTAACTTAATTTTTTTTTACAAGAAATCATCTCGCAGAGTTTGTAACATACTCTAATGAACATCCTGTACGTGAAGGTACGAATTGTTCACACTACAACGTCCATAAATGATCGACGGCAGCTAGAAGTAGTACAAAAATAGCTGTCAAACATTAAAACATTTACACACACACACACACACACACACACACACATATATATATATATATATATATATATATATATATATATATATATATAAAGCGTGTATAAAAAAGTTCATGGGGATGTTCATGTTTCCGTACAGGATGAATTAATACATTGCCATTGGCTGAGGGAAAAAAATGTTTAAAGAAGGGCGTTATAAAGTTCTCATTTTACTGTGAATGGTCTATACTGGACAGGAATAGTCTAGACTGGGTGTGAGGAGGCGTGAGTGAATTCTCGTATAAAAGTGGGGCCGCGGTGGCCGAGTGGTCAGACCATTCGTCTACCACCAAGGCGATCCGGATTCGATTCCCGGCGTGGTCGGTCCCCGGATTTTCGCATGTGGGAATCGTGCCGGACGATGCCGTTGGTCGGCGGGTTTTCTCGGGGATCTCCCGGTTCCCACCCATTCATTCCGGTGTTGCTCCATACTCACCTCATATCACCCTTCACGAGCGCTAAAGACCTCGATGTTAAGCGCTGACCAAAATCTCTCGCCCACTCTCACTCGTATAGAAGTCTTCTTGTGGAGTGTGTTGGAATGCTAGTATAGGGGAAGGGGGAGTGGTATCTGCTGCTCAAGGTACAATGCAGTTATTGTGGCATTCACGTCCGCTTACTGGGACCATGCAGTTTCGAAACTCTTCCTCTGTGAATGTTGGCGAGCAGGTCTAAATAGAGTTCGAAAGGAGAGGGATGTTCTGTCGTTGAAATATTGTGTTGTCTTTGTGTGTTATAAGTTTAGTCACATGTAGACTACAATTTATGCAGTTTATTGATGTAACTAGTAAACACGGGCATACATTGAAAATTATGTCTGTGCAGAGCGTTGAAATGTAGACCCGGTGTTTAATTGCACCGGATGCTAATATTTGTTGGGAGTCATGCAGCAACTAGCTTTACGAATGTAATTGTAAGTGAGCACTACATTTTGGTCTAGAGCAGTGGATTGTGATATGGATTCTCGGAGCGATTTCTTTATTTGTAGTACGTGTTAAAATACTTTTTTGTATGGTTATCGGACGACAGTGAATTCCGTACAATTTATCAATATGTGGTTCGGGTTCGAGTGAGCATTTTTGAAAGCCTCGTTTCATGCCAGTTCGAATATTTCCGTTGCTTGTAAATATAAATTATTGCCACTGGTTTTATTTACATAGTTTTGTACAATGTTTGTCTACATCCTACTGCTCCGAAAAAAGTTGCCTACAATATATATTCTTTAAGTATTAGCATTTATTCGGTCTCATATTATCTTGAACGCAATAAGTGAGTAAAGAAACATTTCGTAAACTACTAATATACGTCGATAACTGGTTAATTTAAGAAAGCCAAATCTTTCATTTAACGTACGTGTTTCGTGCTTGCCCTTTCTAAAATAGTGACACAGGTGTGTAGTTAGGTTTTCTGTTAGCTGGGCCTTGTAGGCTAACAACATGTCAGATTACAATTACGAACCACGATAGTAAAAAGTGCACTTTGTTCTACATCACATTTGAAATATAAACTGCCATAACCACTAAAACCACAGATAAACTTCAAAATTCATTTCCAGTTACACTCAAGCAATAATAACAACATCCAGACAAAGCTATTTAAAAATTATTAATTCGAAGTGCTGAGACTGGTAGTTATAAAACATTACAATCCACAGGATAACGATAACTTTCCGTTGTATTAACATAAATTCATTTTTGATAACTTCTGCGAGTGTGACAGAAGAAAATTTTTTTTCCATCACACTACGTACAAAGTACCGAGTACAGTTCTTAGTCTTGAAGCTCGCTCGCGCTATATTTCGTCGAAACTATGAGCTCTGGCGCTGATCTCAGATAGGCAGTGAGCGTGAGTCTTAGACGAGGAGTATCTTAACTCCCTTTAAGGTCTCGCTCTTTAGTATTGCATTGGTTTTGAAAAAAAAATATTTTTAAGGCAAATTAATACATATATCAAAAATTAATTCTAACAGTTTTAACACTTATATATATCATAGCTTGTATCTGAATTTTTCTGTTGCAATACACCAAGTGGATTTTTAGATTTTTGCCCTTGAAATTTCACATATTTTGTTGAAAAAATAAGCTAAAACGAAGCAAAAAAAGTTTTTGCTAGCAAACTGTACATTATTAAAAAAAAAAAAAAAATGCTCTGGCAAAATTGTATATCGTACTACTGACTGTACCCAGTCACAAATTTTTAAAACTGTAAGAATGAATTTTTGATATGTGTTAATTTGCGTTAAGAATTTTTTTTTTGAAACCACTGCAAAACTTAAGTTTGTGGTCATTTCGAAAACGTAAAGGTTTGTTAGTTGCACGTTGAAGGGATGCCTCGTGTTATTAATACGTCTGCCATTTCTCGGCATCTTTAATGAGGAATAATCTCTAACAGTTTGTTACTTATGGTCAGTACCTACTTTCGTCTCCGAGTGGTGTTTTGTACGAGTGGTGTGATAGTCAACATATAGTTTATCAGTGTGTTTGTTTAAATCCTGTCAATGCTAGTGGTGTTGACACGTAGCTACTCGACTGCCCTACATTTTCATATTGATCAGCTTTCTAGTTCCTGCTGTTGACGTTACCGGTGCCCGTATGTTACGTTATCATGTTACCTATTAAGGGAGATACCGGAGCCAAACGTACATCAACTAGCAGTCTCACTATATTCGTACACAACCCACTTCTCCACCCCCCGCCGCCATTTTTATAAACTTGCTTAACCACTAACAGTGACCCAAATCGTCTTTAAGAGTGCGTGGTAGATAAATAAACGCTGAAATCATCAATTGATTTCTACGCTTTTTTCGATGCCAATATGGATAAAATACTAAATGAGAATACTAGATAATGGTATTTGCCAACTTTATGAGTAAATATTTATCCAGAATTACTAATTCGTTACGCGTGATCTCTTGCGCCGCAGTTAAATGCACGAGGTTCTGGCGTCAGAGATTGTGCCTCAGAAGTCCGTAACACTGGAAACAATTTTGTTTAAAACTTTTACTAAAACTATTGTCTAGGATTGCTATTGTTTAGTTTTCGCAAATTGGCTTCAAGAAACCTACAGTTACAGATTAATGCTTTTAGCATTGAATTATGTACCACGCCCTCTTAAGGTGACCGCCTCGGTGAACGTATTATGCGCACTCGAGTCCTTGAAGTGCGGAAGCGATAAGGACTACACAACACGCGCATCACGTCTCACACTAGCCTCTAGGTACAAGTCACAACTTGCGTGTAGTCTTCTCGCCGACAACATGCATAATATGTGAGGTAAATGTGTATTATACACACCAACGTTTTCATACCTGATAAGGATCACAGAAACACTAATTTTCGCCATTTCCGGCCGTTGAAAAATTAACTGTAAAAATACTTGGAGGTCCTGAATACTCACGTGTAACATTATTTGATTGCTATTACTAAGCAGACGAAACTTCAGTACACTGAGCAGTTTTCGAACAATCTTCTAACGGCTGGATCTCTGCGTGCTGTTTGGCGGCCTGGGCTTTCGTGAGACGCTGAGCAGGAAAATGTGGAATTTGCTACTATGGTGTGAATTATACTTACTTTGTGCTACAGTGCAAACATCGCAGTTGAAACGTCTACTTAAGCCGCAGTCATTACTGCAAATTAAGAATATAAAATGAATTGCTGTACTGATTGAAGCCGAAATATTGATTGAAAGTTAAACTGCGATGCTTGTGCTGTAGCACAAGGTAAATACATTTCACACTATAATAGTAAATTTCACTTTTTTCTTGTCGGAATTTAAAAAAAAAAAGCGAAAACAAAATCTAGTAGCGCGACTGGTGCCTTAAGGGGAGGTGTTAGACAATGTTGTTGTATTTTCAGTTTTTGAACCGTAACATTTATTAAAATTTTGATAATACGATTTAAATAAATACTATGGCTCAAAAACTGAAAATACTATAAAATGGTCTACCCCCTCCCCTTAAGGGCGCTCTGCACTGAACAATTTGTAGTTTTATAATTGTATCAAAGAATGTGCAACTCGTACAAATGTAAGGCCAATAATGTAAGCGATTAGTTTGGTGAGGCGACACATTCCTTTTGCGTTATTTCTTGAACCGCTGTATGAAGTTTCGGCATCACAAATTATATAAACTTACATTCATTAGATACTGGTGGCAAAACGTCTGCTTACAAAGTCGGCAAAAACTGTTCCCTTGGATATAGCTATTTTGTAGTTGTTTTCATTACTAACTCCCAAAAAATCGTTGATATCAATTAATGAGGTACCTCGCCCTCTTAAACGTGAAAATTCGCCTGCCCGACTTCATTAGTTTATGAACAGTATTAAAGGCATGTTAATTGGTTATTGTATAATACTACTGTAATTTTTAGTGCGCTTACCAGCGCTTAGTGTTTTATGTAAATGTTGATGCATCATTTCGGATACCCGGTTAGGTATTTCATCTCGAATGTTGGCCTAATATGTATACGCGATAATGGAAGTGGTACAAAATTGATAATTTAGTTTTGACAACCACGTTTCATGGGTCTCAACTCTGAGCGTGTCAAACTCAAGCCAAACATAAAATGAGATGGAATTAAACATAGTGAATTCATCAGTGCCTCAAGAAAAAATGATAACGTTAGTTTTGCTTCCTTCCTGTTTTGTAAAAAAAAAAAAGGGGGGGGGGGAACTTTGCCAGTGTCGCTTTTTGGGTTGTGACAAAGTCCGAAAACTCCACTTTCCTGTCGACGCCGAGAATATAACCATGCCAACATGTTGTAATACACCCTCCATAATTTATTCTTGACATTCTGTACATCGTTTCATTACTTTCTCTATCCAAGTACCTCTTTTAAATTACTGATAAGCAATTTTTAAGAAGCCGTGATTTCTTCGTTGCAGATAGTGAACAGATTTTTTTTTTGTTATTTATTTATTTTTCGAAACTTTAAGGAAAATAATGAAGTTTAATGATATTAACTGTGATAACAAAGTTCAGTGATATTTGTCAGTGAGTATAATGAAGCGAGGTGCAGTGGCCGCCAGTTGAAGCCATTCAGTTGTATGCAGAGTTTCGTGCGATAGAAGTTTATTCGAAAGTTATTTAATTTACTCAAGTGATGTATGCTTATAAACTTGCATCCAAAGAACGCTACGTGTATGTATAGGCTATCTATGTCAGGTTATTCACTAATATTTTGATATTGTTTTCTCGCTATGGAATATGGCAAAAAAAATAATATTTTACTGTCCTTGTTAGGCATGCAACTCTTGTCGCAGAACATGTAAAGGTTATAGGCTTGTACAACATGCCTTCATCTTTGAGAGTTAGTGGACGCTAGGCATAGAAACGAGGAAGGCGATAAGTCGAATATAACATGTCCGTCAAGCACATCATCGCCTCTAGCGTACAGTGTTCTCGTAGAAAGTGTTTTACGATGGGACTTCGAGCGTTGACCGTGTTGTTTTATTTGTGGAAAGTATGCGGTAAAATCAATGCAGGTTTCTATGATTTGGTTTCCCAATTACAGTTGATATTTTCTCAGCTACAGCAACGTGAAGAAAGTAATTTTTTTTTAGCACTTTTGAGGAGCTTGTAAATTATGTTTTTAATTAGCGGACTGCGTTTTCAAAACCATAGGGACACAGTTTTAAGTGGGTCTTCTTTTCGTAAATAAACTCATTGGAAAAATTTTTAATAGTTACACAAGTTAAAACACTTTCCGTATCACGCTACAGCACGTCTTACGCACCAGGTCCATTAATATGAAGTCATAAAATGGTAGGGTTAGAACTGAAGTGTGTCATAGAGGCTTGTTGTCCGCGAGAAGACTGCGCGTGACTTGCGCCTAGAGGCTAGTGTGAGGCGTGATGTCCGTGTTGTGTCGTCCTTACAGCTTGTGCACATGTTGGTCTGGAACACGCATGCTGGGCGGCCAGTGTAAAGCTGGGAATGTGGTCCAGACGTGCAGCAACGCATTTTGGGTGCTGGGGGATGCACCAGAGACTTGAGCGCGGATGAATGGGCGGCTGTGTTCGCCGGCCTCCAGGCTCCAGGGACTCTCTGATCGCCTTCGCTCCAAGGGCGAGTTGCAGTGTTGAGGGCTGAGGCGGCCTGAGCAGTGGTACGCTACGTTTCCCTACCTACGCTTCAAATCCGCAGCAACGAGGCGCGGCTATTATTATTTATTTTTTGGGATTCTATTTAACGCGCGTTACATTTGTATAGCTACGAAAAGAACACACACTTCAAACTATGTCGCTGTAGTTTTAAAAATTCGGCACGTTTATTAGAAACATTTTTTTCTTGCCTCTTAAAGCAGCCAAAAATGGGTTTTCTAGATAGCCATATCTGAAAAAATAGCAACACAACAATTAAAACAAGCGTTAGTTAGTCTTTGAACTATCCTACCCACAAATAAAATTATGCAATCACCGCTTAGTCCCGTAGAGAAAAGACTAATAGTAAAGCACTGCACGCCCGTGAGTAACTTGCGCAGAGAAGCGGTAATATCTTACATACGTCGGCTAGTGACACTCTTACCGCTCCTGCCGCACACACACTAATACCGCCTATCTAGGGAGGCCCCTTAATATAGTTCCGGCCACGCTTCTTCGTTTATCATAATAGTAAAACGGTTACCCACGAAAATCTTTCTTTTTAAAGTCGGTAGCGCTTCTGGGCGCGACCGGACCCCGTTAAAATACCACTCCTTGATATTTGCACCTCTAGTCTCAGTTGGAACTGAATACACACCCACTAACATATATGAGAGAAATATACAGATTGAGCATTAGCAGCCGATACCGAGGCCAAGCTGACTTTGATTATTCAGGTTGCAATATGGCGGAGTGCAATCAGTTGTTCCTGTAGATGTGTTGAGAAATGAGGTTATGGTTGGCCAACCCACAGTCGCGTTCACGGCCGTAGAAGAACAGGTCTGGACACTCGCCTATCTACCAATGTATTTTGCTTGACCCCCTTGTTGTTTGGCTGTAGTTCGTCAAGTTACTGAGAATGTTGTACTTTTTGGCGCTGTTTTCCGGGCGGTCGGACTCAAACTCCGTCCACTTTTTTCCATTGTTAAATCTATAAAGTAAATAAAGATTGCTGGAGCCTTTTCTTAAATTTGTGAACGAAGGAAGTATTTCATAAATTGATAAAAAATTCGTTTTGTTAAATTGTTTAGTGATGGAAGTGGGCGGAGTTTGAGTTCGACCGCCCTAACTGCTGCGCCAAAAAAACACAATATCCTCGGTAACTTGGTGAACTGAAGCCAAACAACAAGGGGGTCAAGTTTCCAGGCGAGTGTCCAGACCTGTTCTTCTACGACCGTGGTCGCGTTATACTCGTTGCTATGATAATAAACAACAGTTTTCAGTTACCAATATGGCGGATGGGGCTTCAAACCCCTCGCCCTAGAACACACCTTATGCGCCATCTGTATGTTTCTCTAATCTCTGGCCGCAAATTATAAACGTGTGGTGTCGCGATAACATTGTTCTGGTTGGTGCAGTCAAATGACGCGCTGTTATTTAAACATGAGTGATTATTAAATTGTGGTGTTTTGAGAAGTAAATAAGACGGAAAGTTCTTCTTTCCTGGGTAGCACGTTGGTACTCTCCTCTCCTGGCGCACTGTTGTTCTACTAGCTTTGTCGATATTGTACTGAATTATTTAATGCCCGCTAGACTCGGCAATGTCTCTATCTGGGTAACGTTGAAGGTTACGTAGGCGATGCGTCGTCACCTGTCTATCAAACTAACTGCGACGTTTTTTAATATTTTAAAATAATACCTGTAGACGTCCCGACGCTCAAGCCAGTGATAACCGGTGGTATCACGCTGTCCTGCCGTACTTCGCGGCTCGACGACGTCTACCCTAAAACCGTTCCCGAACGCTCGCTTTGCTTCTGGTTGGCGCCAAAATCCCCGTCACTTGCTCTGCAGGCTTTGCTTCAGTTGGGCCAATAAGGAGCCAGCTTCCGACCGATGGCTCCCGCCCCTTGAGGACAGTAACTTCTTGCCATAGCCAAATTTATTGCTTGATTATTTAATTTCATTCGGCTATACACAGACAATACACTGAATGTTTTTTCTTAATCGCTAACATTCCTTCTAATTAACTAACTGTTCAACATTTTCCTCCCCTCTCGTCCAGTAGTTAGAGCGGTAACTTGAGTGTAGGTGTGGGCGAGAAGGCCCTTACGCTAGCCAAGTGCACCTGCTAACTATAGGTGGTTCGCAATAAAGTGAGCACTCAAAAAAGACCTGCTAAAGTTCTATTTCCATCCTATTCGTATCTTTCCCGCGAAACGGCTAACTACAGGAAATGTCTGACCTCTCTGGACACATCACTTGATGTTTGCGCGTGTAAAATAAATTATGCAGTCGGTAGGAATAGATACAGTTTGATAAAAAAAAGTTTATTACTTACATAAAATACAATTATGCTGATTTCTGTTGCTTTTGTTTCAGTTTGGTTGTATTTAAATTGGAAAATACATGGAACTATATTGCGTAATTTCTCTGCCAACCATACAAGTAGTAAGGTTAATTCTTTAGTGCTCACTTTATCTTGAACAACCTATACTTTCTACAGAGACCAAGTATATATAAATTCCTGTTTTTCTCTATAAGTTCTGGTACACTGATAAATTGTTAATGAAAGTTATTTCGTCGTCGTCCTTACGTGACGACGAGAAGAAAGAATGATCGCAAGACATATTTATGAGTACATCTCGAATTTATGACAGCTGAGTAACACTTGGTGGTTATAAATCTTATTAATCGCGGTGACGACAATATGGAACGTCATACGACTTTACGATAGTTTTCAATAAATGGCGTCTCACGTAGTTATACACAATGGCGTCGCCAAATGTAAGACAAGTGGCCTTGACTTTACGTTTCCTATCAACTGAAAAACTAAAGTCAAAATCAAGATGGCCGTTTGCGAAGAAACAGTTGATTGTGTACGTTGCAATGAAAAATTTTTTATTTATGAGTAGGGAAGGGAATTTTTGGTGAATAGATTTTTGCCCCACTTTGTTTCAGTGTCTTACGTGCACACCTGCAGCTCAACTTCATGGCTATTGACAGAGTATTTTGTGCAGAGTTGTAACTGAGTTGACTGTGCCAATCAGTACACGGATAACTGCCACACAGCACGTCTGTGATTAGTGGGTAACCTCCAGACGCTGGGTGTTACGGCATCCAATCACTGACCACAAAGCTGAGATGCAGGTGCGCACGTAAGGTACTGAAACAAAGTGCTGCAAAAATATTTTCGCGAAATTTCCTATCTCTATTTATGAGTATGATTTGATTCTCCTTTACTTGGATTTCATGAAAAATGCAATAGGTGTGTCTTAAATTTATTCGGAAAACATTGTAACATTTGAGAAGTATTTGTAAATCAACTGTAAGTGTCGTCAATAGGTAGTGTTGCTTGTGTGCTGTAAAATATTACACATGGAAATTATTTTAATACTTTTCTTATTTTTGAAATATTTCCGCTTTTATAGCAAATCTGTAATGATTTATGTGACAATATTTCCATATCAAATAACAACTTCTCAATTGTTTTTTAACTGTCAATACTTTAACTTTACGTTTGTATTGTGTGTTGACAAAATACTTAAAGTAACGGAAACGTAAAGTCAAATGTTAAAGTAATCAGTTGTTTATAGGCCTTTAAACTGACAAAATCCGCCGGATAACGGAACCTCAGCCATCTTTCCTACGTGCGAAAATCCGCAGTTACCTGACTGGTAATCGACCTGCTGCGTCTCCACGGTGGAAGGTCCGACCATTTAGTTAGATTGGCAAGACTTTCCCAAACATATATTTGTCATATTTATTCGTATTTTTAAGGTTATTTCGCTGCAAAATACGGAAATCATTTTTAAGCGTATGCGAAACACTACGGCCATCCTGCATTTCCTATTATTAATGCTTCTTATGGATATGCATTTATTTTGAGCAGAAACGCCGGAGATAAATTGAAAATGAACAACAGCTGACGACTTTGTGAAGCCATATTGTGAGTTGTGACGACGAGCATATTACGTGTAGAATGAACAGTAGAGCATCGAAAATCGATGTAGGGCATGTCACGTGCCATTGACTGGAAGGGGACGTTGTAGGGCGCATCTCGTGAATTTGGACGGCATTTTGACGTCGCGTCCTAGATGCATGTTTCCAGGGCGCTTGGAGGGTGTGCAGCCCGCCTTCGTGTGTTTGCGATACAGATGGAAGGGAGCACTTGGAAGTTGATGTGTGAATAAGATGCCTGGGAGGAGCAAGATAGAAGACTGGCATGCCGGGGCGTTATCGTCGTGCAGTCCTGAACATTATGTGTAGAGCCATTGATTTTTGATGAAACGACTTTTGCAACAACTTGTTTCAGTGCTTTGCCAGCACATCTGCAACTCTGGGTCGTGGTTATTGGTAGAATATAAAAG
This sequence comes from Medauroidea extradentata, assembly GCA_003012365.1. NCBI lineage: Eukaryota > Metazoa > Arthropoda > Insecta > Phasmatodea > Phasmatidae > Medauroidea > Medauroidea extradentata. The sequence continues at coordinate 61,932 of PNEQ01091086.1, read as the reverse complement.
GGCAGAGGCGTGACTCATTTGACTGCACCAACCAGAACAATGTTACCGCGACACCACACGTTTATAATTTGCGGGCAGAGATTAGGAAACATACAGATTGAGCATAATGTATGTTCCAGGTCGAGGGGCATGAAGCCTTGAGACGGAAGGGGAGGACCCCATCCGCCATGTTGGTAACTGAAAAATGTTGTTTATTATCATAGCAACGAGTATAATGCGACTGTGGGTTGGCCAACCATAACCTCGTTTCTCATTACATCTACAGAAGAACAGCTGATTGCACTCCGTCATATTGCAACCTGAGCTTGGCTTTAGTATCGGCTGTTCATGCTCCGTGTGTACATTTCTCTCATATCCGTTTGTGGGTAGGATCCCGAGACGCCGAAAAAGTTGAAAACTTACAATCACCGATCATGAAGCAGGCTGCAGACATTCACATAAGACATTGAAGCAGAATTCTTTTCACGGAAAATTACTGGTTCTAGCTACGTGCAAGTGTTGTTCTTGCTGAGTAACTTCCGCGAGTGGGTATGCTATAGAGGGGGGAAATACTCGTTCCCACGAAAGTCAAAGACTAATTGGACGTATTTTCTTTCGGCTTCAGCGTGTATTATTAGTAAAGTTGACTCTTTGCTAGGATTCAATGTAATTTATTCAATTCTGACGCTTTTATTTCCTTACTGGCGAGTCCCTATTTGACTGGTCAATGATAACTCTGGTGCACTACTACTGGAGTCTGTGATTCGTCTGTAAACAACTAGACTGTGCCACAGCCGTCGGCCAACAATACATGACGCAGGGCACTACACTGATTTGCAGAATACGCTGTCAGAAAACATTCTCGCGATAAATCACCTCTAATCATTATATTAAGTTGTTGGGGTTATTTAGATGGTTTTTGCGCTGCGGGTTATTGAGGGTTATTTAGTGTTAAATGACTGACAGTCTTGGTTAAACGGGCATTTACTCTACTAGAATGGCAGGAACTCTTTATTAAAAAACGGTTACGATGTGTTCATGGACATTCTAGATAACTTTCTACGCGTGTCTTTATGTGCACCAACTTTTTAAGTCCAGTCTAAGCCGCGATTTTGTAGTGGAGTTGTTATTGTTATTTTGGAATTACGGACATGTGCCGCGAAACGTTCGTACATTTTTTTTTCGTAAGGGCACCACCTACCACGCACTTAAAATGCGTTGCGTGTGTGTCGTAAATACGTTTTTACGAAACTTTTCCACGTTTGCCCATTGTGTAAATGTACGAAAAAGATACACTTCAAACGACGACGGAAAGGTATTTAAAACATCGCGTCAGTTAGAGAAATCAATTCGGAGCCTTATAAATGTCTACAAACAGTTTTTTCCAACCTGTTATGTCTGAGAAACTACTCACGGAATTCGTGTGAAATTACTCCTGTGACAATTCAGGGGCGGATCCAGCTGTAGGTTTAGTGTGTGTGAGTGTGGTTGTGAGGGGGGGGGGGTGGGTCGCGCATTAAAAATAGCTATGCCCACACCCTGAGTGCAGAGTCAAAGAACGGGAGGGGGTCCGAGGGCTCTCCCCCGGAAAAATTTAGTTTTAAGGTTCAAAATGGTGCTATTTACGGCGTTTCCTAAACAAAAAATTGAATATACCACTTCAAAAATGTGAAATATTTTAAGGATAAATAAATAGTCAAGGGGGCGGTCCCCTGTCCTGCCTCCCCCACCGGATCCGCCTGTGAGAATCATGCGATGGACTCTGCTTAAAACTTGCCAGCAATAAAAATATGTGATCAGCACTGAAAGTGTCAGTCAGGCGAGTGATCTAAGATACCACTGCACGCCGTTCCAGTGTCTTGCAGTAGAGGCGATACCGCACCAGATGAGTTGGTCAACATCGCCCTTGGCGCCGTGCCTCACTCACACTTACACACGGCCAGTAGGCGAGCGTCGTAATTCATGTAACACGCGTTTAACGTACTTCATTGTAGTCTTGAAACGGACGCCACCTCAGCTATAATGAAAAAACTGTTTTAAGCATTTTCGAACGAAAATATTAGCCTTTAAATTGAAATGAAGAATTGGAAAAATAAATTGAAAGTTTCCATTTGTCATTAAATGTTTTCTTTAAGTGTCGAGACACTGCTGGACAACATACAACGTTTCTTTTAATCGCGTGTTTTCTGCCGAACCTTTGTCGCCCAGAGCGGAGGTAGTGTGCTTGTCTGAAGTCTGGAGCGTGGAAGCAATAAGGGTAACACAGTTCGCGCATCACACCTCTCCCTACCATCCCGAGAGGCGCAAGTCTGGATTGCGAGCAGTTATATCGCCGGTATACCTCGTCTGTGATACAATGTGTGGTGGCCGTTATCGTGTCATGAAGTTACTTTAGTCTATTAAGGCGTAATACGCACGCCTGGACCTTCTTTATTTATAAATATTTACGATTTTAATAACTTTAAGTTGCCGCTTACTACGCGCTTTAAATGCCAAGCAGTTTGTTCTTAAATACGTCTTATTTACGAAACTATTTAATGTGTGCCAATGTACTAAAACAACGAAAGCACTTCAGAAAATGACGGAATGTCATTGCTAAGACAAAATGCAACTTATAAACACTAAGCCCTCCAACATAACTAACAACTGTCTTTTCAAACTGCCGTACTTGAAAATGTACTAAAAGGATGTACGCGGAAGTTATGTGCTCTGAACTTTGCCACAGAACTTCCAGCTATAGAATTATGTGGTCACGGCCTAAAGTCTTGTAAAATGTATCGGCGCGAATCTTGCACTTAGTTCAGCGGTTGGCACAATGGCGTGGCCTGGTTGAGTGATCACCTTAATATATCTGGAATTGTATTGGGTATAGTATATATTTTTTTTTTTTACTGCAGTTGGTGGTGCTAGTAATAATTAGACATATTAAAAACTTGCGTTTTGTCGACAAGTTGGTACTCGAAACAATTGTAAATTTGTGTCACTTTTGCCGTTGCCTCGTACATCAGCCAATGAACATTTGTTTGCTGGGGTACACATGTATTCTTGAAGGCTGTTATATAGGTCAGTGAATCTGCGAATTTTTCAGATCTCTTTTAATGATTCTTAGTGCTACGTATGCGCCAGTATAGTCTGTCTCATGAAATAATTCCATTTTTTTCTGTTGTGTTGACATTCTTTTTACAGCAGTTTCAATGCAGAAATAAATTTATTCCTCTATCATAGGTGATTTCCGAACAAACTAAGCTGATTGGCAAACAGTGCAGTGTATGAAAGTGAAAAGTATTTTCCTGTAGCTCTGTAGACGCATGGTAATCTTCAGAACTGTCACAATGTAACAAATATTTTTGCCTAATATAAATGTATATATTTCACAATTGAACAGTCAGCGGAGTTCGCTATTGTACAGACCAAATGAGGTAGAGGCAAAGATAGTTCTTCCATGGAAACTGCTTGAAATATAAATGCCAGCACAATTGCCAAGAAATGTAATTGTTTGATGAGACAGGCTGTACGAGTGAGAGCAAGCGGACCTGCCGTGTTGGCGCGTTGTGTCAGGTGGTAACCGTGTCAAGGTCCTATGTCTGCTCTTGGTGACACGTGTTGGTATCGCGCCAAGCCGTCGCCGCCCACGTGTGCTGCACCTTACGTCGACCATGTGCTGCCGGCTGCCTTCCTCCGCGCATCTGGCTGTCAAGTTCCTAGCCGTGGAGACCACGGGGCATTTCATTAGTGTTGTGCCTTGTCTTCATTTACCTTCTTGGTCCCAGAGTTGCTTTCAACACTCCTGCTGCTTCTAAACGTACGAGCAGATTCTTTAACCAACTTTCTCAACTCAGCACCTTCTTCCCCCACTTGCCATAGACGGGGGAGAAAACATTTCTCCTCTGGTTATTTAATAGAAATGGTATTCAAAAGGATAAGATGCAATTTATAGTAGGTGTAAAATTTTGTAACTATACCGTAATATTCCTCTGGTAAAAAAAAAAAAAAATCGTACTAGTATCTTTGCAAGCTATTCGACCATTGAAATATGTCTTTCCATTTTAAGAAATGAGCTATTTCCGTGGTTCATATCTTAAATCAGTTATTTTTCAACCGGCATCTCTTTCTCCAGTGCTCTTTGTTATTAGTGTTGATGTGTAATCGTATAGCCTGAAGTTGTCTGTAGTTACATCTACTGCTTAAGGGCGCCGTCTACTAAAATCGTGAAGAGGCGCGCAGACCTTTAACAATCCTGATTTCATTCGAAAACCGTTCAACATGTTGTCACGCGGTTAGGCTACGAAAAACATTTAAGGATCATAGTACAGATGTATAAATTTAACACTAACTGTTCTCGTTCCTAACAAGTATTTTTTTTGAGTGTGAAAGTGACCGAATCGGGACTTTTGACGCTGATTTTTATGTAAGAGTAATAATTTTCACAATATTCTGAATATTATAGACCTGTACAACGACTCTTTCCTTTTCGTCGCGTAAGATAAAATTATAGTGTTGTCGCTGAAAGTCCCATAGTAAAAACGGTTCAGCGGGACCTAACCTTGCACGCTAGTTCAGCGCTTGGCTCGTTGAGGCGACGCGGCATTTGATGCGCGCTTCAAGGTCGACCGTACAGCTCCGTCGCTTGTGAGCCTCTCACGCGCGGGTAGACGGCGCCCTTAAGGTTGTCGCCTGCCCAGGCTTCCGAGCTGTGTGCAGAGCTTCGGCCTTTAGCTTAGCAGATAATTTATAAACTACGCATTGAACATGAGCGATGTCTGCTTAGGAATATCATTCAAAGAACATTACACGTATGTACACGCATTTAAACTTCACCGCTGCTCATTAGTGCGTGGGAGATAAATGAAGGCTGAAAACATTAATTGATTTCTACGTTTTTTTCGAAGACAATATGGATAAAATACTCAATGACAATCCTAGATAATGGTATTTGCCAACTTTATGAGTAAACATTTATCCAGAATTACTCATTCGCTACGCGTGATCTCTTGCGCCGCAGTTAAATGCACGAGGTTCCGGCATCAGAGATTGTGCCTCAGAAGTTCGTAACACTGGAAATTGTTTTGTTTAAAACATTGTCTAAAACTATTGTCTAGGATTGCTATTGTTAAAATTTTTGTAAATTGGCTTCAAGAAACCTACAGTTATAGATAAATGCTTTTAGCGTTGAATTGTGTACCACACCAGGGTTGCTACAGGTCTGGAAAACAGGGAAAACCTGGAAAAGTCAGGGAATTTCAAAGTGGTCAGGGAAAACCTGGGAAAGTCAGGGAAATTGCTTCTGATGACAGGAAACTCAAAATTTAGAAAAAACTTAGGCTTGGTAATAAAGGTATGCAGGCTTTCGTGGTTGTTGTCTAGCGGACCAGGTTGACTTTTGGAACTGAGTGTGTCGAACACAAGTACCTAACTGTCTGTAGTACATTTATAAACAGTTTTTGAAAACAGTAGTGAAAGTTTAATTTATTTGAACATTTAAAGTTAAATTGTTATAATTTTTAATTTCATGAAAGAGACTGGAAATTCATAATTTTTGTCTGGAAAACCTGGAAAAGTCAGGGAAATTTGATCTAGAATGTCTGTAGCAACCCTGCACACCCTCTTAAAGTATATTTTCTAGCGGCCATAAATTGCGAAAGTTTTTTTTTTGCGGTCATTTTTACGATGTAAATTTAGGCGCAGGATCTTTTGGAAAGGTATAGGCGTTTACAATACACATTTTCCTTACTAATACGTCATACAATGATAGCGTCGCTACTGGATGTCTTACATAGGCAGGTTGTCGACGAGAAGACTTCACACCAGTGACTTGCACCTAGAGGCTAGGGTCAGGCGTGATGCGCGCGCTATCTCGTTCTTGCTGCGTCCGCACTTATAGGTCTCGGACGTGCAAAATACGGTCACTCCCATATTGTATCAGTTTTGTTGGTTTTTATCCTAGGCAGATCCGTTGCTGTCATCAGAATGAACACTAACATTTTTTTTTATTTGTTGGATATTACTATTAATGAAATGTTTTAGAGTTTGTTAATGGTTGGTACAAATATAATAGTACTAATTTTCCGGTGCAGAACAGCGTTAAGGAACCATGGCAGCTTTTGCATGAAGCGATTTCGGAAATCATCGAAAATTGAAATAAGAATGGTTGGATCCCGGAATCGTAATATGGCTCTTTCAGATCTTAGGAATAACTCGAGATGCCAGAAACTAGGAATTATTTCAACGGAAATACAGTTAGTGTTTTTTTTTGTAGGCGAGGGATGTTATGCGGTTAGGCTCATTCAGCGTGTTCACGGTGTGTTTTATTTTCGCCAGGAATTGTTTGATTAAGTTATCTTAACAGAGGACGATGTTCAAGCTTGTACATCCCAGTGGTGCGTAAACAAAGACAGGTTGCACAACTGACTGAAGTTCAAGGCTGGGGTTTGATAACTGCTGTTTTGATCTTTTATCAGTGCTGCTTGTTAAAATGTGTTCCATACGCTTCTTTAAAACAAATTCCCGGCATGACGTTTGTAGAACTGTTAGGATTGCTCATAGTGGTGCCATAGATTTATGTAATCAGTCAAGAAATTTTGTGAGTACGAAAACAGTAAAACGCGATACACTATGTCGCTGTTCGTCTTTCGTACACAGGAATGAAGAACAGCTACGTAAATTTTTTTGGGAATTGACACGACTACGTGAATATAATACAATGTTTTACACAACATTCCATCAATGCTAACTTGCTGTTTGTAAGATTCAGTCGCATTTAAACACACGGTAAATATTTCATACAATACCGAAATGAAATAATTTTGTCCATCGCATTCACGTGACACAACGCACCTTGTTTCTTGAATATAGGCCTAACATATTTGTCCGGCGATTTTCCTTTTCCCGTTCAATTTATCTGTCCATGTACTAAATTTAATACGTACGAAACTACGAGCCTCTTGAATGTAATTAATTTTATTCGTAGTTTTTCTCGTTGCAACAATTTACATCCAAATTTGCCAACTGTAAGACAGACAATTTTGAATGAAAAGCTTATTTACCATAAAATATTCACTTTATTTTTTGCAGTTTGTGTTTGTTTCGTAAAAAAATTACCTACGAAATGTTTACCGACACTGGTATACATCGTGAAAATTATCATATGTAGCCAGAATTAGTATGGTTTGGAAATATTCTCTTCCCGCATTAAAAGGGCTATGCATCGGATGTAATTTTCCGCATTTGATGCGCGGAAACAAAGCGATAAGGTTCATCTTTCCACACTCGGCGGCAACAGCATCGCTTCTATTCGCAGCGCGCCAAACTGGCGTGCAGTGTTTTCCTAGTACACGAAACAAGTTGAAAATTCAGCAATTTTTTAAAATACGATTGTAGTTCACGGAATTTTTCAAAAATGTTTTATTACGTAGCCTGTGGCATGTTATTTCACTGTGAATTATTTCACTTACCGTACGCAAGTCAATTGGTTTTCACTATTTGCATGGCAGCAGAACATGTCAATTTTGACTTTGGCACCCCGTTATGAGAAAACAAAACGAGAGTTAAAAATTGTTTCGTAAGAGGAAACTGTACGCACAAGTATCGACTACAAAACTAACATTATTTCATATAAATATAAAATTATGATTTTATCGCACTTGAACCGCCTTAATAGGAGAGTATGTAGGAGGCAGCATTACATCTTAGAACATATATCAGAAATGCAGAAGGTTTAAGGACGACACAACATGCGTATCACTCCTCACACTAGCTTCTAGGCGTAAGTCACTGAACTAACGTCCAGTCTTCTCGCCGACAACTAGTCTCTATGAGACCTTCAGTGATCACCCTATTATTTTGACGTAGTACCCTTTAAGTTAATGATTATGCGGCAAAATTGTTATACCTAAGGACCGAAAAAGCACCCATTCTCGGCCGCATGACTAATGATACCAGCCTCTGTAGCGTGGTCGGAAGCATGCCGGCCTACGGTGCGAGAGGTCCTGAGTTCGAATCCCAGCACGGGCATGAATGTTTGTCATATACTAAGGTGTGGATAGTATGTATTAAGTCAAATGGCTATAAAACTGGGGGACGTAAATAAATCTTCTAAAATAAATTAGTAGTGTTCAACTTCAAATGGATATACAGACGTGTAACGTACTTTGTACGTTATCACTGAGCAGAAATACTCACTTATGCGTGATGAGTAGTTTTCCAATGAGCTCGGTAACCTGGGCAGACGACCACCTTAAAGCTCATAACGGAACCAATGTCATACGATTTCGGGCCGCGACTATCAATAGTGCAACCGGCCCAGAATTGCAGTTATCTTTCTGTCGTCTCTCGTGTGATTGTTTCCTTTCATGTTTCCTTGTATAAATTCTACTCGCTGAGTCTGTTCCTTGTTTGGGCCGCCTGAAAATTGGTTTTTAATCAACTTCTGAAAGTTACGTAATGAATATTCTCCATAATTATTTTAAAAATTATTTCCAATGTTTGGAAGCCGTGCTTAGCAAATGAGCATAATAAACTGCTTCAGATATGTTGTCGTGGAACGACGAAAAATAATTTTCGTGCGATTTATTTTGTTATTTATTTCAAATCGACGCTACCATTAATGTTGGTTAGTTTGATACGGTTAGGCAGTTTCATACGTTATCTTCCGTCTTCGTTGCTTTAGAAGATACGTGTTTGCCTGTCAAAGAGTCTCCCCCACCCTCCTTCCCCGCCACAAATTTTATTTGTATGTGCTTCTTAATTTATGTTTTCCATGTTTCGTCACTATCTCTATTTCGTCCAAAGGATAGTACCGTCTATAAGTGCATTTACTCAACTGAAATGTATATCTCGTAAACGTTTTGACTGTCAGGGAAGTAGTTGTTTCTTGGTTGTTTCGGTGAAATTATTTACGTAAGGAAAAAAAATTCCGGTAAGGGAATTATTATTTTTAAGAGCCAGTTTAACGTGTCGCACACACGGTTAGAAAAAATGTCGTAAAGTAACGGACACTCAGTTTTTCTTGATAACGGAACCCTCCGTAAAATAACGGACATTTCTGTAGTCTACTAGCACTCTACAAATACTACATTTTCTCATTAGCTATGTGTTATCGAAATTCTGACGCACTATTTAGTAACCTAAAAATTTTTTCGAATTTGCTGGGGTTTGAACCCACGACCTTATAATTGCCAGGCAGAAGCTCTAACCATTGAACCACAGTGAGAACTTACGAGCGAGTTCCATGCAGTGGTAAGATATCAACTTTATAAGAGACAACTTTTGTATTTGACATTCAGGATTCATAGTGATTATTAATACCACTTTTTTTTTTTTTAAGAAACACAGTAAAATACGCTTTAAAATCGTAGAAACATATTTTCATGAATTTATGGAAAGTTAGGTCAAACATCCGTAAACTGGCAATACGGATAAATTTCCGTAAACAAAATATTACTTCCGTAAAATTACAGTACTTTTCTGTAAATATTCCCGCGAATTTACGGAAAATTTTAACAGTGCAGTAAGTGTTGCGCTCGTAGTAAGAGGTGATAGTCACCCAGTCTGTGTGTTTATTGGACGAGGTACAACGGCCGCCTGTCAACAGTATTTTTTCACGTGGTGGCGGTAAGGTCAGGAGAGCTGAAGGAAGACGTTGTTGGGTCGATGAGTTATTGGCGGTTCTTTGACGTCAGAGATCTTATCACGCGCTCTATTGTACCGTGCATTGTGTTGTTCAAGGCTGTTCCTTGGAAAGGCCGACCAGCAAGTACAGTAGCATCTCTTGTGACGACGATGTACGGTGAGCTGACGCCACTACTTGTGTTTCAGGTGTAGCTAAACTATTGCAGGCTTTTGTTTCACGACCGAACATTTCAAAAGTACCACACTGGAATCACAGCTATCGATCCTACCTTTCGATAGTTACAAGGTTATCACTAGTCAAATTGAGCATTTCGTTTATGTTCGCTTGCCAGACTCGACGGGCTTGGCCGTTTCTAATCTGTGCTTGATATCAGTTGACCTGGACAGTGATGCAGCCTTTAGTATATGCAACACAAAAGGCAGTTACCAAGTTTGTTAGTGAGAAATTTCCGTCTGCGCACAGGGGGTGTTACTTCAGTGATGGCTGTGCTGGCCAATGCAAAATACTTATAAATTTGTGCTGTAATGTGAAATATTTCTTCTTAGAAGAATCTGGGACATTATTCGCTTCCAGCCATAGGAAGTCTCCACGTGTTTGCATTGGTGGCACAATGAAACAGTTAACAAACACAGCTTCCACAATGTCTATCGTCTCTAGAGTAAAAGGTTGAACATGAGTTATCATGACGTTTTTTTAAATGTCAAGATAATTCGTAGAACACGTGGATTTCACAAGATGTAGTTGCACCCAAACGCATAAGTTTTGATCTAAATTTTACTTCTGTTTTCCATTTCATGAACACACGCAAACAATAGTTTCAAAACACTGAAAATGAATATTCATATTTCTGTTTACATCCATAGTTTCTATATCCTGATATCAGATTATATGGTTTACGTATTTAAATATCTTACAGAACAATGCTAGCTAAATGTGATTTAGAAAAGTTTTCTTGAAAGTTATTTGGTCTATAATTAATAATAGAAGCTTAAATTTACATACAATTTTTAGCTCCAAATAATTACAATGTCCTTTCAACCAGCTGGACAACATAATTTACTTAAATGTCCATCATATTTAACTTAGAGTGTCATGTTTGGCAGCTTCCCCAGATCGTAAGGTATCAAATATAACTATTTCCTTTTAATCCTGCTAAGATATATTATCTATTTACTGTTAAATTTATTTGCTGATTTATATTTTTTTTTTTTTTAAATAAACGCTCTACACTTCTTAAATAGAGTATCGTGTTATATAAGTTGAAACACATACCAACAGTTTTCACCTTCTGTAAAAAATGGTATGAAGAATATAACATTTATATGGCTACTTATAGCGACGTAGCTTGAAGTGTGTGTTATTTGTGTGTGTATATATGTAAAATAAGCAATTTACGGTAATTATTCAGTGTTTAAAAAAACACCCACGGTAATTTTTATCCTAACACAACCGTACATTACTGTACGAAAAGGTTCAGTGCATTAATACTTCTGAAATGTGCCAGGGTTTTATAGACGACAGATTCAATCATGCCTTCTTTAGTATCTGGTCGATATGGCAACGCTGTAAGAAATTGTCAGATAATCGGAACTTTTGGAATGCATAGAAAGCGCAGGTAAGGGTGTCCCTTAAGGATATTAGTTTTTTTTGTTTATGAACACATTTCAAATTGGAAAATTAAATGCATTTTAAATCTTAGATTTTTTTTTTTTTAGGTTCAGCTTCTTAGAAATTATTTTTACTGCAACTAAAATGAAGGTATGAAGATGTATGTGGCATGGTAATTATGGATATGGATACTAGTAATGTCTTGTGCTATATTGGATCTAATTCAAAATGATTTTTCCATGAAGATAGTGCAATAACTATGAAACTATTTTTATATAAAATTTAAAGATTTCTATATGAAACATAGTTTTGCTATAGACTACTGATAGGTCAAATCTGTAACGTAAGTACTTTTGTATCACGTATTCTGAAGCAGGTTGTCTAACAAACGCCTCGTTAATGCAGTTACTACTACCGACTTTGTTGTCAAGATACGTAACTTCAAGCAAATAACCACAGCAGCCACTCTAAAATGCACTATGTCCACATGAATTGTGTTGCAGTGTGCCACGTTTCTTCTTTCACTCGAAACAGCCTAGCTTATCTACAGTACATTTATCTACGAAGATAACACACAGTTGGATCTATGCTTCTATAATTTAAAAAATGCAGCACACTTATTAGAAACATGACTTTAGGGCTCATCAGAATTGTTACAAGTGACTTTATTTTTAAACTGATGTAACTCTACGGATTCGTGTAACACGACACTAAAAGCATGCGTTGTACAAACTCTCCCCAAATTAAGACCGCGGTTATACGGCACCCCAAAGTTGTTTCCGGCGCCATGTTTAAACAAGTTCAGCTTGTTGAATACCTGCCGAGGTAACGACACTCGATTGTTGGAACCGTAATCGGTAGCGTTTTGTCTCAGTATTTTATTTTCTCATCGTTGCTTTATTTATGTTTTGAGGTTATGCGTATTTTATTATGCAAATACTTTTACTTGTAAGTCACCTAAAAACACTTTTAATTACTTACTTATCCATTTTATTTACCCCGCTGTAACAAGACTCCCTGTTGTCAGCCACCTTGTCGCAATGGTTTATTGGCGTTTAGTGAGCCAATCGCAGCATAGAAATAGAAGAGATGTCGATCTGATGTACTTTACTACTTGTTCAAATTGAATAGTAAGTAACGAGGATCTGAACTACATCAGACACAAGTGTAATCGTGCATATTGTTAAACTTGTTTAAAGTGATCTACTTTAGTGTCCGTATAACCCCGGCCTAAATTGTGGGGTTGCCGTTTAGGTACAATAATAATAGAAAAAAAAAACGGTAACACTGCACACCATTTTTCGCTCGCAGCGAATAGGAACGAAGGGGTTAGCGTCGAGAGTGGCAAACTGGACCTAATCGTTCCCTTGTCTCTGTCCATGAAATATAGAAAATTACATTCTGTACAAATGTCTAAGATCCGCGAATGTTGAAATATTGCAGCAGTGTTGGTAGTTGGGGCTCGTGTTATAAACCAGACTGTTCGACAGACAAGCTAGGAACGTAGCCAGGCAGTTAACTGCTGCTTGATTAAAGTTAAGGCCTCGCTCTTTAGTTTTGCAATATTTTCAAAAATATTTTTTAAACGCAAATTAACACATATATCAAAAATTCAATTTTTAAAGTTTTAACCCTTGTATATCATCGTTTGTATCTTAATTTTTCTGTTGCTATACACCAAACGGATTTTTAGATTTCCCCCCTGAAATATCACATATATATTTGTCAAAAAAAAAAAAGCCAAAATGAGGCAAAATTATTTTTTGCTAACTAAAGTTATATATTTCAAAAAACGCTCTGGTAAATTTGTGTATCGTATGACTGTACACAGTCTCAAATTTTTTCAAAGCATGTGGTTAAAAATTATTTGAGTTATTTGCAATTGTTTGAAATAAATGAAAGATCATGGCCTTAACAGTTTTGTTTGATAGGCTTAGCACTAGATTACGTTATACGTGACATTGAACTACAGTAACTGTGATTTTATAATACACCAGTGACAAATATTGTACTGAATTTAGGAATGTTGTAAAGTGACACAGATCCCTCCCAATAAAGCGAGTGGTCCAGGGGCTCTCCCTTGGGAAAATGTTGTGGGAATAGTGCCGGACTATGTCGCTGGTAGGCGGGTTTTCTCTGTGATATCCCGTCCCCCCTTCCTTACCTTCCTTGCTGGCACACTCAAGGGGCGGCCTCACTGCCCGCCAGTTGTGTCCGCCGCCAGCCAGCACCGGCGACTCCCACCGCAACTCTTTATTTCGTTGACCTCAATTGCCAACTACACACGCACACGCAATTGTCGGCCTGGATGGTGGCCGCCCGCCGCCTGGCCGTAGTTGTGCGAAAAGAAGTGAGCTGATATGTGCCGGATTTTTTTTTTCTTTACCCGCTTTCTGCGCGGAGCGCTTACGCCCGCTTCCACGCTTCCGGTGGAGTACGCCTGTACCTGAATTCGAGGTCACATTTGGTTCTTATTTACTGTGTTATTGGCGCGCCGAAGTTTGCTGTAGTGGTATTTGTGTTGTATTGAACCTTGCCACAGCCTGAGAGAACTGTTTCCTCAGCAGCAGACATAGTACTCCGTATTGCATTCACCCATAGTGCTAGTCTTTGGTGGGTTAGATACTACCAAGTACACTCTGGAAACAAATATCTGACAACTTGTGCAATTCTGCGAGAGCACTTATTGTTTCCACCTCGTATTAGCATTAGCAAATTACATCACACATTTTACTAATAACAGATTAGACCTTACGGTGCTAGGTTATTTGTTCACACTTATCGTTGTTAGTAGCGTAGAGCTGTCCGATATTGAATTCCACTGCATTTTAAACTACTCAGTTGAGTAGTAAAGTTACGGCTGTTACACAATTAAATAATTTAACATTTGACTTTTACGATATCTGTCAGTACATGGCTTGTAACGGAGGCGTACAATATGGCGTCGTCAAGGCTAAAATCAAGCAGGGCTGGCTTTATGTTTCCTATTAACTAAATACCTAAGGTCAAAGTTAAGATGGCCGTTCGAACCACCTGATTATGTTTGTTATAATGTATTTCCCAGTATAGTTTTATTCCTCAGTACTGGCATTTCATATAAATACAACATGTGAGCAATTAATGTGCTCGGAAAACCTTGTAAAGTGCTTTACAGAAGTATTCGTAAATGAATTGTAACGTTTGTCTATATATATCGTTGCTGTTTTGTTTGCAATATGTTATAAAATTATGGAAAGCATTTTAATAATTGGTCTTATTGTCGGAGTATTTACGTAATATTCTCCTATTGTAAATGTATAATGATTGAGTACACACACTAGTTTCGTTTTGAAAAAAACTTATTGTTTTTCAACTGTCGCTACTTTAACTGTACATTAGTGTTGCGTATTGGGGAAATATTTGAAATAACAAAAACGTAATGTGAAATGTTAATGTAGGCCTTTAGACAGGTTGTATCGAAGCGACAAGTAGCGAGCCGGTTGTGTTCAGTAACCAGTTCCTTCTGGAAGTGACAGTACTAACCAAGGCGGCCAGCTTCCCTCCCCTCCCCTCTCCCCTCATAGTCTAGCGAGTATCACAAGGTAATCTGGTGGTGGGAGACTTGCTGCTTACAGGGTTGCCACGGTTAAAACTAGCTTTACAGTACCACTGACTTAACCGTTACGACGCGCACACAAGATATGGAAGTGTGTTATTCAATGCGATGATTTCCTATAGAACTTAGCAGGTGTCTCGAGTGGGGCAGGTTTCCTTAGGAGGTAAAAGGAAATATTTCTATGTCATTGCTAGGGGCCGGAACATTTCGCGAATTCAATGACCTGCGTGTTAGAATGCATTGTCCTGTGCATACTCAAGTCCCGACCTTTTGTCCACTAGCTGCTACTCAGTGGAACAGCAGTAAATGAACGAATAGACCTCAGTCTTGAATATGCATAGGAAAGTGGATTCTAACACGCAGGTCGTTAAATCTGCGAAATATTCCGGCTCCTAGCCATGGCTTAAGAAAAGTTCTGGCGTAGCAGTTTATGTTCCTACCACTAATTTCTACTGCTGCATGTTGTCTCGTTTTAAGCAAAAAAAAAAAGGTACATACTAAAGAATGTTGGCTACATGATGAAATTATAGTCCTTAAACAATTTGGCCAAAATAAAATGAAGTAAGTCTGTTGAAAATTTCGTTACATTATCTTCATGGCTGTATTAGACATGGGTGCGGCTTGGAGTTCGATGCCTGTATACAACTTCACAGTTTTCATTTAGTGACTATGATTTACGTGGTTTTGTCGCCCGGCCTTGTTGCTATAAATACACGTGGTGTAAAGCCTATCGTCTCCGGGTCACTCCAGTACCATACGTGCAGTATTTTGGAAGCAGCCAGAAGTAGGCATCATACCTAAGTCTGGCGAACGCAATGCAATCCCGGTCTCTTACTGTGTGTTTTGTCGCCCGGCCTTGCTGCTATAAATACACGTGGTGTAAAGCCTATCGTCCCCGGGTCACTCCAGTACCATACGTGCAGTATTTTGGAAGCAGCCAGAAGTAGGCATCATACCTAAGTCTGACGAACGCAATGCAATCCCGGTCTCTTACTGTGTGTTTTGTCGCCAAACTTTTGGGCTTTCTTCAATCCAAATCGAGTCGAATTTCCGATGTTTATTGACGTGGATTTAATGATTTATTGTGTTTCTTTCGTGATTGATTTTCATCTTAAAGTAACGAAAAGAAAATGATTTTAAGAATAGGCTCGTATCTAATGTCGAAGTATTGCATACAGTATCGTGATGTACTCCCCCCCCCTCCTTTATTTACTTGTCGTGTATTGTTCAAAGTCCATAGAGAAACGTAGAAACGTGACTGTGGGCATAACTTGGTTATTTATCATGACTCGGTGTTATTTGGGTCCGACAGATTGGAGTGAGTTTGATCAGCGCTTAATGGCCGTGTGTTAGTGTGAGTGAGGCACGACTCCAAGGGCGATATTGACAGGCTCTTCTGGCGCGATATTGCCTCTACCGCAAGACACTGTAACGGCGTGCAGTTATATCGTAGGACACTCACCTGACACTTTCAGTGGTGACCCCATCTTTTTATTGGTGGAAAGTTTTAAGCAAAGTCCATTGCATGCCCCTAGAGTAGTTTTACACGAGTCCCGCAAGTAATTTTTCAGATATAACCGGTTGGAAAAACTGTTTATAGCCATTTTGAGCTGCTCCGAAATGATATTTCTAATAGATGTGATGCTTTGAAACTACTCTTCAGTCATCGTTTGCAGTGTATTTTCTTTTCGTGCATAGACACATTGGGAATATGTGGAATTGTTTCTTTAAAAATAAAAAAAAATATATATATATATATTTTTTTTCGAACACGCTGCAACGCACTTGAAGCGCAGGTAGACGGGGCCCTTAAGAGGAAGTGGTACATAATTCAACGCTAAAACATATTCATCTATAACTGTAGGTTTCTTGAAGCCTATTTGTGAAAATTGAACAATATCAATCCTAGACAATGGTTTTAGCCAACGTTTTAAACAAAATTGTTTCCAGTGTTACGAACTTCTGAGGCACAATCTCTGACGCCGAAACATGGTGCATTTAACGGCGGCGGAAGAGATCACGCGTAACGAATTAGTAACTTTGGATAAATATTTACTCATAAAGTTGGCGAATACCATTATCTAGGATTGTCATTGAGTATTTTATCCATATTAGCTTCGAAAAAAAGCGTAGAAATCAATTAACGTTTTCAGCGTTTATTTATCTATCACGCACTCTTAACATCGTGGTCTTTAGCGCTGGTGAGGGGCGATATGAGGTGAGTATGGAGCAGTGCCGGCATGAAAGGGAGGGGAAACGGGAGATCCCCGAGAAAACCCGCTGACCAATGGCATCGTCCGGCACGATTCCCACGTGCGAAAATCCGGGGTCTGACCCCGCGGGAATCGAACGCGGATTGCCTTGGTGGGAGGCTAGAGGTCTGACCTCTCGGCCACCGTGGTCCCGCCGGAAGATTGGATTTGTCAAGATCAGGACAGTTATATTTTCCCATGTGTACGTAGCATTAGATAATGCCGGTTGGTGTCGTTCGCTGCGAATAGGAAATATTGCGATATTCATTAAATACATACTTAAAGGCAAGAACATGCTGGGCTGCATGGAAAATGTCTTTTGTCCAGGGTTATATTGGAGGGCGGGGTGCCTCGTGATTGTACATATTAGCGTCTAAAGAAACACGTACACAGGACATACCATTATATGCATGCCTCTCCCCATCCTTCACCCAGAGAAGTAACTAGTATTTGTGTCGGGGAGTAAATAGGGTGAAGGCTGGTTTCAACTCAGACAGTTCGTAATTGAACACCGATCACAGTGAAGTGTATAGTTCGGGGATCCTCCCCTAGAATATTTGAATTTTGATATGAAAACTTTGGGTATTTCAGAAGTCTTATTCATTATTATTATTATTAATTTTTAGTTTCCTTTCAGAGTTAACATAGAAGGATGGTGGTTGTATCTCTCAGCTGACCTTTGCCCATCCACTGTGACTGTTAATACCAATCTTGGTTAGTTTATGTTCAAAATTTGCTGTTTACTGAACGAAAGGACGGTGTTAATAAATTATAAATAATATAAATTATACGTGGTGCTGCAACTTCTTACGCCTGCGGCGCATGGCCAGACTCTCATTTGACCTGTAATACGGTATTTGTGCAGGCGCTTGTAGTATAGTGTATCCCAGAAGTGAGTGCACATTTCTGACAGCTGGTTATTAACGTATCAGAAAACTAAGTCGAATGTTATTTGTTTTTATGAAGCGTTTATTCAACTTGCAAAATAAGCAAGAGAAGGGGTACCGTTGGTAGGAATATTCAATGTCCTATAAATAGAGCTGGTGAAAATTCGCGAATTCTATTACTTGTATGTTAGAATCAAATATCCTATGCATACTCAAGCCCCGTCTATTCGTTCATTGTCTGCTGTTCCACTGAGTAGCAGCTAGTGGACAAACGGTTGGGACTTGAATATGCATATGATATTTGATTCTAATTTCTAACATGGAGGTAATTGAATTCGCGAAATTTAAAGTAAAGGAATATTGACAGCAGAAGACAGAAGATAAGTGTATTGGTTCGTGGGTACAGACTCCACTATAGCGAGTGTGTGTGTGTAGCGGGTTGGAGCGTGGAATTCATCCCTCGCATCTACTACTTGGGCACGTGTGGTGGTCGCTACAATGCCCTCGTCATGGAGTTGCTGGGCCCCAGCCTAGAGGACTTGTTTGTGCTGTGTGGCCGCAGGTTCTCCGTCAAAACTGTCGCCATGGTGGCCATGCAGCTCGTAAGTCCCTCTCGCCATGCCCTGTGTGCCGACACAATACCAACCTTGCTGCTACGGAGTTTCAAGATGGAGTCGGTGTTAAACAAGTTATTTACCATCAGTTACACATAACATTGTCAATAGTACTCGCTTTAAATTTACTGTCAAGTCGACTATCTCATTGAAAACCTTACACAAGTTTTTATAAGCAATTCTTAATACATAGAATGCATAATTAAGGTGGCCGTCTATCTAGGCCGCCGAGCGACGTGCAGAGCTTCGACCATTAACAGATTATTCAAAAACGCGCACGAGTAATATCTGCTTGAGTATATCATTAAAACATTACACGTGTGTATACTCATTTCAAGTTTACCGTTACACATTAAAGTGTATTTTCTAGAGGTCGAAAAAGGCGAAAATGGGCATTTTTGCGGTCGTTTTTAGAATGCAACTCTTGGCGCAGAATCTTTTTGAAGGGATAGGCGTGTACAATGCATACGTATGTCTTAATATTATGTCTTAAAGTGATAAGATTTCCACTAAAAGTCTCGGAGGCACGTTGTCGGATCCTGCGCGCCAGGCCAGACACTTGCTCTTAGAGGCCAGGAAGAGGCGTGATGCCCGTGCCGTCTCGACCTTACCACCCACAACTCTTAAGGGTGTTCAAGTGCGATAAAATAATAACTTTATATTTACATGAAATAGTGTTAGCTTTGTAGACGATACTTGTGGGTACAGTTTCCTCTTACGAAACAATTTTATCTCTCATAGTTTTCTCATAACGGAGCGTCAAAGTCAAAATTTGCTTGTTACGCTGCCATGTAAATAGCGAAAACTAATTGATCTATTTAAATGAAATAATTCACTGTGAACTAACATCCCGTGAGCTCTGTAATAAAACATTTTAAAACCCATAACTTAATATTTTGAAATTTTAAAAAAATATTGCAAAAATACAGAAAAAAATTGCAAATTCAACATTTTTTAAAAATATAAAAATATTTCATGGGATATTTTTTAAAGGTTTTTATTACATAGCCCATGGTATGTTATTTCACCGTAAATTTTTTTCACTTAAGTCAATTGTTTTTCACTATTTGCATGGCAGCAGAATATGCAAATTTTGACTTTGACACACTGTTATGAGAAAACTATGAAAGCTAAAATTCTTTTGTGAGAGAAACTGTACTCACAAGCATCGTCTATAAAACTAACACTATTTCATAGAAATATAAAATTATTATTTTATCGCACTTGAACACCCTTAAGGCTTTGAACGCGCAAAATAATTTCACCTAGACGTCCACCTTAAGGGTGCCGCCTTACCACGTTTTTCAGATGCGTTGTAGTGTACGGGGAAATAACGTTCTTTTTACGAAACTATTGTGCTAATGTGCGAAAAAAGCACACTTCGAACAATTATGTAATGTCATTGTTAAGACACAATGCTCGACACAGTTACGAAGCCCTACAACGTACCTATGTCCGATCAACGGCTTTTTCGTACTGCCGTTCTTCAGAATTTACTAACTGGATGTTAGTTACATGACACATCGTGCAGGAAACTTTGCTAAGTATTTCCACCAATATAATTATGTTGTGAACGCTTGATGTCACTTGGTAAAAGTGGATCAGCAGGAATCTTGCACCTTAGTTTAGTTCTTGGCTCGTTGTGGCGGTGCGAAATATGTTGCGCTCTTCAAGGTCGCCCTGGCAGCTACCTAGTTTCTGAGCCTTCACTGAAGGTAAGCGGTGCCATTAACAGTGCGTGGCAGATAAATAAACGCTGAAAATATCAATTGATTCCTACGCTTTTTTCGAAGCCTATATGGATTATATACTCAATGACAATCCTAGATAATGGTATTTGCCAACTATGTGAGTAAAACATTTTTACAAAATTACTAATTCATTACGCGTGATCTCTGGTGCCGCAGTTAAATGCATGAGGTTCCGGCGTCAGAGATTGTGCCTCAGAAGTTCGTAACACTTGATAAAATTTTGTTCAAACCTGGGTTAAATCTATTATCAAGGATTGCTATTATTTAATTTCTGCAAATTGGCTTCAAGAAACCTACAGTTATAGATTAATTCTTTTAGCGTTGAATTATGTGCCACGCCCTCTTAGGGTTTTCATTCCATACTATTATACGCGCGAAAATTTTTTCGTTTGACAGTATTCCTTAATTTTTTTCTTGTATAATACTTTTTTGTTTGAAATAGTTATGTTTGAAAATAACTGTGAAGTAAATTCTTTAACGGAGATTACCGATTTAAACTCCTTGGGATCAAGTTTGGTAGTTACGGACCTTACGTTTCAGAATAGTCTGTGTGTGCTAGACATGGTTGTGTCCCCTAGTTATAAATGTTTATTTCCATAGGACCACGTACAGTGTGTGTTGTCTGGGGGACGCAGGTGTTTAGCTTTGCCTGTCAAACTTGGAAAAGCGGGCGGTGGATGGTTTTTTGTCGTGCGTGTTTTTTATTCGTGTTGTGTTTGTGAAGTGTTACTTGAGGAGGTTGGCTGGCTGGCTGACTTGTGGACTCTGCAGGAAGCGAGAATCCAGGTTAGGAAGACTGGAGTTATGGCGTATTCCAATGTACTACGTTGAGTGCGCACTCGGTGAGCATCTAAAACAGAAAAAGTGCAGTTGTCACGTGGTTGCCCGCAACAAGTTCGTATTATTTATGCACTAACAACTGGAACACGCCGCACTTTCATTGCAGAACATTTACGACAGCAAATGAATTTAAACATAATATTTTTTTCGTACTTAGACATTGTTAAAAAGCTGAAATGCATGTCCACAAATTTAGTGAAATTATTTTCTGCTCCAGTTTTCTCTTTATTTGACCGAGAACTAAAAGTGCTTAAGTACTCACGACCCACTCGTCGTCGTCATTGTAATAACTAACATGACTACCAAGATGATAACAGTATTTTCGCTATATATTGACAGTTTTATGTTATTCAAGTGTCGGTCTGTCAGTTAATTGCAGAAATAACACCACAGTAATAGTTTATTTATTATTTACAAACAAGTCACTGGCATACTTGCACTCCAACAGTCGCTCTGTAGAGTCAGTGCAATGAAACTTGCCCGCGGTGCGCGCCCGGCGAGTGCAAGTCACTATTGGAACACAGATAGGGTCTAGAACACGCAACACTCGCTCAGTGCGCGACAATTTCAGTCGAGTGCAGTCATTGCAATATACTATTAGACTGGGTTGTTGGGTTCTTCGTTCTTACCCCTTCCGCCGTTCAAACATTCGTTAGCTTCAGTATTTATGTATTAGCCTGTCTGCTAACAAACTCATAAACACACCACGCGAATCCTAGGATCCCTCAGTTGGAGACGAAGATGTAAGTGGCAAAATGTACGACATTTTACGTGCAGAATGTGGCAACACTACGTAGAAAGTACCCTCTTGCGCTTTACATCCAATTTAACCTGCACTCATATACAGGCAAGAACGGTAGTAGTTGCCATATTTTGCATTTAAAATGTCATTCTACAACATTTTGCCACTAACATGTTCGTCATTAATTTAACCCAGGATTCGCGTGGTGAGCATATATGCGTTTATTGCTGGACATCATTTATATTGGTGTGTAATTTACCAAACCATACGGATTTGCTGCGAGACTACATTTCCCACATGAATTATTTCTTTTCTTTGTAACAAATAGTCCAGGTTGATTTTTTGTGCATTTTGTTACGATATGACGTAAAATACAACTTAGTCGATAGTTACAAATGAAATCCCATAATGGCAGTCGTGAGATTGACGAAAATGGTTTTAAAAAATAACACTTAAACTCTTACACTGGATTATGTTGCTATGATTTCATTTGTTTTATTTTTAAACTTGTGTATTTTGACTCTAAAGGGCGAGGCTACTACAATTTTCATCGCCATTTTTAAAAATTTTTATTTGTATGAGATTTTTTTTTCTTATTTTAGACGCAAAATGTGACTAAATTTGGCTCATATGAAAAAATTTTTTATCACTCATAGTTTTCGCGTAATGACTTGTTAGTCATATTTTGCATGTTTCTGTTTTAAGAGCTACACTAAAACCACTGATATACCAAACTCAAAAAAAATCACAATGGATAAAGACATTGCAGGCTACAATGTCATGCTCATAAAAATTAAGAATAAAAATTATTTGTATTAAAAAAATTAATGAATTTTTAAAATTTTTATTTATGGTTTCAGCATTATTTAAATGTGCAAATAATTCTTATTCTTTATTTTTATGAACATGACATTGTAGCCTGCAATGTCTTTATCCACTGTGATTTTTTTGAGTTTGGTATATCAGTTGGTTTTAGTGTAGTCCTTAAAACAGAAACATGAAAAATATGACTTTAACAAGCCATTACGCAAAAACTATGAGAGATAAAAAAATTCATAAGATTCAAAGTTAGTCACATCTCGTGTCTAAAATAATAAAAAAAATATCTGGTACAGTAAAGAAAGCAATTAAATTGTGATGAAAATTGCGGTAGACCGCGCCCTGAATGTAGTCAAATGTAAGTTGCAAGAATTAATCGGAAACAAAAGTAATCAACTAAATTTTAATTTTTGCATGTTGGCGACGGGTGTTTGTTTATTCCTTAAACTCTCGTGTTCATATTCGTCTTTTTTTGTTTTCTGACTTTATTCCCTAACCACTTTAATTCAGCACACACAATTCAGTAGATTGTAAGGCTTTGAATAAATAATTTTCATCGATTTTTCAGTATGCATTCCTGATAGATGCAGAATAAATTGATTTTTAATATGTTACTTTGTAGTTAGGTCTGTGGCTGCAGAATCAACAATATGGTCTAGTAGCAACAGTTGGACCGATACATGAACATTATTTTAGTGGAATACCTAAAATGTCTGTATGCCCTGCCAAAATTGGCATTTTCAGAAATTGCCTGTAGAAGTTAAGACTGTCATGTCAGTTTTCGTGAATGTTTTGAAACCCACATTTTATGTTCAATACTTGGATGTGTTTCACAGCTTTAATATTTTCGCCACATTTTCATGACTGCTAGTCATGTAATCCTTACAGAGACACTTGCGAACAAACTTACGGGTACCAGTATCAGAAATTTCTGTCAGTGTAGTCAATGGTACTTTTTTTTTTGTATTATCGGGTTGTACAAATTATCGGTAACGCTTTTTGTTTCATAATTGTTTGATTTCTTTATTTGTAAGCCATTCTGCAGTTTGTTCAGACATTTCACATTAAACAGGAGTATTGAGGGCGGTGAAGCGCCGGAAGGAGGGCGGTGAAGCGCCGGAAGGAGGGCGGTGAAGCGCCGGTATGAGTGTGGATTTGTGTTGGAAAGTGAAAACAGTAATGAAGAAGTGGTCTAGCATGGCCGGGCATTACATATTGACGGGGGAAGCAAGGCAGGCGAGTGAGTAGCAGTGTCAGATGTGTTCTCTCAGCCAGTCAGTCAGTCGTCCACAGCACGTCGTGCAGTTAGTAGCAGTGTGTAGGTGGGCGGGTGAAGGAGGGAGCGGCTGGCCTGTGTGTGCGCGCGCCTGACGTCAGCAGAAGTACCGGTGGTCGGCGAGGAGAATACGTATCGATCAGCTGTTAGGGAAGGGAAAGGGGCCAGTGGTCTATACATAGCGCGGGTACGTCGGCGCTACCCTCACCCCTGGCAAACACGCCGGCCGGCACACACCGAGGCTACCAGGCCAGCACGTGTCCGCCCAGCCTCACATACAGTATTGTACAGTAACAAAAGCCGCCACGCAATCTACTGTCTCATTTGCAAGCAGCCTACCATCTACTTACTAGCGTTAAAATTATTTTTTTTTCATATACGGTTACATTTATTACGGTCACTACTTTCTCACTAAACATCGCATTTTGTACGAGCCGTTCCAAAATATTTCCTTAAATCTACTAGTTTTCAAGTTACACACAGCGAAACTTAATTGTGTTTCAAAACCTAGACGATGTGCCCAGAAATGAGATAGATTGCCAACGTAACAAACACAATTGCGTATGATCGATATTTAAAATGGAAACTTTACAGCTGTATTATTTTACATTTTAGTGTCTTTTTTTTAAACTGAATATAGAATTATATTTTTATTGCATAGTCACATTAATGTAGTACTTTTCTATTATGTTGGTAGAATAAGGGGACCCGTTATAATTTAAGCATTTCGTTTATCCAGATTATGCGAATGGGCCCTGTTGACAGTGCACCCTCTATGCGTAGTGTACTGTTTGATATGCGGTTCCTTGGGTTTTTATGTATATACTGCGTAATTCGAGTCATTTTACGTCAATGCGTAGTTAACATTCTGAGGAAATATAGATAAACAGAAATGAGCAATCCTATGAAATTAGTTTTTGTAAACTATTTTGATGGTATGATTTTTTGTACTGATTATAACGTCTAATTGGATAATTCCGGCGCAAGAGATTTGCACTTAGTTATTTGGTCGCTCAAGCAGAATATTTGCGAAAAGACGGCAAAACATTTTCTGCGATTGCCTTTTTTTCTGTATTGACTTCTTTAATTCCTCCGAATTTCAATTAATGATTGGGCTACGGCGTTGCTGCATACATTACGACTTTCAAGGTTTTTCGATAGAAGATTCTTAATTTTGTATTTACTGTTCGATTTGGAAATAATTTTCTTTAGGTTTTTGCTGAATGGCGAGCCATCGTCAAAATTTGATTGTTTTTGTAACGCGCCCATTGTAAACATTAACTCGTCACTGAAATACAATAATTGACTCTGAAGAAACTTACAATGTCTCACGTTAATGTATTAAAAAATGTTACACGCAACAGGTACCATCTTATTTTTACGAATAACAAAAACATTTTCGTAAATCCTTTTATAAATGTGAATCACCTCATGGTGTGTGTGTGTGTGTGTGTGTGTGTGTATATATATATATATATATATATATATATATATATATAATACAGTGAATCATCTTATGTCTGTACAGGAGTTAGTATAAACTATGGGCAAGTTAAAAAAATAAAACGGTAAAATGTTGACTTTATGGTGTGTCGTTGCGTATAAGCAAATGTATGTAAAATTGTTCTCATGCCAAAGTAGCGAGGGTGGAATATTACAAACCAGGTAACCGGCCGCGAAATATTGTACTCGGCTTTACATAAATTCAGTAAATTATTGCAGTTCCAAAAGTACCTACTGTTTACACTGTGGGGTTTTCTTGTCGCAATGCAAGATATAATTTACTGTAGGCCTACTTGCGGCTAAATCGAAATCTCGGGTTCATTTTAGGACAAAAAAAAAATCCACCGTCTTTGGCGTTAAACATGTACAACAAACAGTAAGAGTCTTCAGAACTGTCTAAATTTACTGGAGTTAATGTGAAACGGATAGTACACTTAGAAGTCACGTTCTATGCCACAACAAAAAGTTTGTTTGCGTATGAAACATTGCAAAATGTCCTTGCCACGCAGCAAATTTTTATTTAAAAAGTATATAAAAAAACGTTTTTCTTTGTTGACTTTTTTTTTGACATAAAGGTTGTCTTAAGAAAGATTTGCCAAAAATTACATTGAACTATTTTAATGGTAACACAATTTTTGTAAACATCATTTATACTTTTAACAAAGTTTGTGTTGTGGCAAAGACAGAATTTCTAAACCCTCCTCTGGTGCTGCTGTTTTTGTGATGGTAATTTTTTTAAAGCCTAAACGAGAACAGATATTATATTTCTGTTTGGTAGTTTTGTTTAAAATGGATTTTGTCATGACAAATAATTTTTTCAAGACGTGAAATTGTACAGTTTCGACTATAAAGTCAACGATATTTTCGTTCGTTACGTAATTAGCTAAACAATTGTATATGCTGTTGGAACAAACTGCCAAACTTAATTTTGATAACTGCTCTTGTTTATACGTTAATATATGTATCAAGAAAAAACAGTACTAGAAACATGAGAGTATGGCCTAACATAGAGCTGTTTGATGTGGCTTGATTCTCTCCTCTACTGTCGATCGCTTCTGCTCGAGGCGTGCTGTGACGTGAGTCGTGTGACGTAACCTTCAGTACGCCTAACGTTATCACTTCCCTAGTGCCCTTGCTGTCGTGACGCGTGGTTCGACAAAGAAGACGTACAAGTGGCGAGACTGTCGCTGTCGGTGGCATTGACTTTGCTCGCGATTGCGTAAAACATTTCCAGAAGTCGAGCAGATATCTCGGAAGAGAATGGGCTCAGCTAAGTGTGGAATTCTCAGTGTGCATTTGCCCGAGATGGTTTTGTGAGGCAGTGAATGCAGCGCGATGCCGGCTTCGTTTGTCGGCGCAGCTGGCATTTGACGTAACGGTACAGGCAGGCGATAAGAACTAGACTGACTCGTGGGCCAAGAACAGTATCGCCTTAATGCGCTGGGGTCCCGAACGGCTTCAAGTGTTTTGGTCTTTGGCTCTTTTATAAGGGACTTTAATGGCGCCGTCTACCCGCGCGTGAGAGGCTCAAAAGCGACGGAGCAGTAAGGTCGACCTTTAAGCGCGCATCAAATGCCGCGTCGCCTCAACGAGCCAAGCGCTGAACTAGCGTGCGAGGTTCCCGCTGAACCGTTTTTACTATGGGACTTTCAGCGACAACACTATAATTTTATCTTTCGCGACGAAAGGGAAAGAGTCACTCTACAGGTCTACAATATTCAGAATATCGTGAAAATGATTAGGCTACTCTTACATAAAAATCAGCGTCTAAAGTCCCGATTCGGTCACTTTCACGCTAAAAAAAATACTTGTTAGGAACGATAACAGTTAATGGCAAAATTATAGACCTGTACTAAGATCCTTAAATGCTTTTCGTAGCCTAACCGCGTGACAACATGTTGAATGGTTTTCGAATGAAATCAGGATTGTTAAAGGTCTGCGCGCCTCTTCACGATTCTAGTAGACGGCGCCCTTAAGGGTCTTATGCACCTGACGCATGAACGGTGTTGTAGTGTGCCGCGCCTTTTCTATTCTACGCGAAGCTCCTTAACTTATTCACAATATGTTTATCTACGAAAAGAACACACACTTCAAACTATGCTTCTATCATTTTAGAAATGCAACAGGGCCCCTCAAAATGGCTAAAAACTGCTTTTTTAGACTGCCGTAACTGGAAAAATACCATCCGGATTCGTAAAACTCTACGTTAGAAGCATGCGTTGGTCTTTACTACAAGCTTTCCTCTAATAATATTGTAGGGTCGCCGCTTTAAGTCCCATAGGATAAAGAGTAGTATGAAAACACTGCAAGACAGTTTGGCGCACCGCGAATATAAGGGATGCTGTTACCGTCGAGTGTGGGCAGCTGAACCTTACCACTTCACTGTCTCCGCGTATCAAACGCGGAAAATTACATCCGGTACATAGCCCTCTTAATGCGCTGGGCGCCCAAACGGTGTCAAGTGTTTTGTTCTTTGGCTCTTTTATATGTTCTCTAGTTTATACTTTTTTTTAGCAATATTATTTTTTTTAGCAATATTATTTTTTTTTTTGCCTAAGCGAGAGCGTATATAAAAAATCATGGCTGGCAGTTTTGTTTAAAATCGTCTTCTCCATGTGGCTGATTTTTTTCAAGGCAGTATATACTATAATTTTATCAAATTATGTAATTAACGAAATTCTGGTAAAATGACTTTTTAATCGAAAATGTATATTTCCTTGCTTTGAAAAATTAGTTTTCACGCAAAAAACATTTTAAACAAAACTGCCAGACAGCTTTTTGATATCTGCTCTCGTTTAAGCTTAAAAAATAGTAATACATCGGTGACCCCACTTTTTTATTTATTTACAAAAAGTGCGTTGTAAAGTCCAGCGTGTGGTTCTTAAAATTTTTTTTACGATTTCGGTTGGTAATTATTACGTGACAGCAGTTTGAAAAAGTCGTTTTTAGCAGTTTTAGCCATTTTTAGATGCCCCAAAACCACGTTTCCAAGCATGGTATCTGAACAACAAAAATAGAGAAGCATAGTTTTCAATGTGTTGTCTTTTCGCAGATAGAGGTATGTTACGCACGTTTTTTAGTATAATTATTGGAAAAAAAAATTCTCCTGACAGCTCCTGCGCGAGCTGTATAAGACTCTTCAGGCCTGTGCTGCGATTGTCTGATGGTATGCAGTGCAGGCGCGTTTATGGAATATTATGTCACGTGACGTGTGATGCTAGTGCTAGTGCAGATGTGCATAGCAATGCTACGTAGTGCAGTGTTGACGGAGTTCGCCAACTTTTAACTAGATGCCGACAGCTGATCAGTAGCCAAGCTGCAGGTTGTTTAGTTTTGCAGTGGTATCGAAAAAAAATTTTTACGCGTTTAATGCATACATCAAAAATTCATTCTTACAGTTTTAACGCTAATGTATCATTGTTTGTACCTGAATTTTTCTGTTGCAATACACCAAACGGATTTTTTAATTTCCCCCCCCCCTGAAGTATCACATATTTAGTTGTGAAAATAAACCAAAATGAAGCAAATTAATTTTTTACTAGCAAACGGTACGTTATTTTAAAAAACGCTCTGGCAAAAGTGTATATCGTATAACTACACAGGCTCAAATATTTTCAAAGCATTTGGTTAAAAAATATTTCAGTTATTTGCAATTGTTTGAAATAAATGAAAGATCATGGCTTTAAGAAATAACGGTACGTCATGAAAAATGAGCCAATAAAACATAGGCCGGATGTTTGCTGCCTAGGGAAAAAATGGGGAGGGGGAAGCGTATTTTTATAGGGATGTGAGCGTGACGGAAAAAAATACATATTTTATTATAAATATCTTAATGAAGAAAATTAAATTTTTTAATGGACGAGTTTCCTATACCACATTAATAAATCAAATTTTCGCGGAATTTCAAGTTATTTAAAGAATTAGACTCCAGTGACATTTGTACACGTTATGTGGACCTAGATGCGTCAGCAAGGCGCATCAGCATTCATTGTTGCTCACATAAAGCGTTTACGGAAACGTAGTAGGTATAATTAGCTAGGTATAATCTTCTCCGTAGTATTGGCTATGTGTTCGGATCCATTCAGTCGTTTGATGTTTAACTGTTTTTTCGTAGCGTACTTAATAGTGCGTGGTGTATAATTCGGTGCTAAAAGTATCAGTTCAGAATTGTAGGTTTCTCGAAGCCAATTTGTAAAATAAAATAAAATAAATATCTGCAATCCTAGACAATAGTTTTAGCCAACTTTCTTTACAACCATTTTTCTCGATTAACGTATATATCTGTAGAACAATATCTAACGCCGTAATATCGTACGTTTAATTGCGGCGCAAGAGATCACGCTGAACAAATGCATCTTTATGGGTAAATGTTTGCTCTTAAAGTTGGCAAATATAATTATCTAGAATTGTTGTTTAGTATTTTTTCTGTATTGACTTTCAAAAAGCGTAGATCTTAATTGAAGAATTCAGCGCTTATTTATATACCACGCCTACTTAACTATATTTGTCGCCGATCTGGTAGGCCTGTATTATTTATCCAAGTGCAGAATATCCTTTTATACTGATACAATGTGCGTGTTGGCATTACAGTTGCGTACTAGTAACGTATACTGTACAAAAACGCTAGATTTAACCTCCAAAAATTTTCATAGTTATAAAGGAATGCATAGTGGAAGTTTTCAAGACACACAACCGCCGCTTTTTGCATTAATCTAGAGTTTGCTATATAGAAATAAATTTAAAATGTTGGTTATTTTATGTTTAGATGTTCTAGTAGTTAATTATAGTTATTATATAATGTATTCCTTTTCTAAATTACGTTATTCTGATTTTTTTTTTTAGTCTCCTCTAGACTTCTTGCCTAACAAAAATGTTA
Source organism: Medauroidea extradentata (assembly GCA_003012365.1). Lineage (NCBI taxonomy): Eukaryota > Metazoa > Arthropoda > Insecta > Phasmatodea > Phasmatidae > Medauroidea > Medauroidea extradentata. The sequence goes on along the minus strand of PNEQ01091086.1, from coordinate 31,562 downwards.
AATTTCGACATAGTCTTCTTTATTCAACAAGCACTCAAGCACATTACGACATATTTTCTTTTGTGTTTACACGTGGTAGACTGTCTTTTATTTATTTTTTCGTGCGATTTCTTGTTTTTCGTCTGCTGGCGGCTATCAGACCTGAGTACATCCAGCGAGGAGATCGAGTTGAATATTTAGATATTCCTGACAGCGCTAGACTGTACACGCACAAGGTTTCCGGCCGGTTTTAGAATAATTTTTACTCTATCGAGTAGATCGAGTAAGGTCTCCACAAGCGCCTAACAGATGACATGCGATCACCACTGTCGTCAGCAGCAGCTGCGTGTCGGCATTCACAACCAACGCATTACTTTTCCTGTCTGTCATCACCCCAAATGTAAACTGTTTTCATACTGTTCGATAAACATCCCGATTGGTATCAGGTTACTTAATCGTGTTTTAATGGGTTATACGAGTTATTCTGACTACCCTAGTGACGACCCGTGGCGCTGTCTTGGTTTATGAAAGTGTTTTCGTGAATACAGTAGCCTAATAGTTTATATACGGTTCTGGATAAAGTGAACTCTAAAAATAGCCCTGTAAAATTTCTATTTTCAGCTAGTTCGTATCTTTCCACATGTAACGGCTAACGAAGGAATGTCTAACCTCTCTGGACACGTCACTTGATGTTTGCGCGTGCAAGATAAATTATGCAGTCGGTAGCAACTGTTTTAGTTTGATAAAGAGAAGATTATTAACTCTGCATAATTCAACTATGGCGATTTCAGTTGACTTTATTTTAGTATTGTTGTATTTAAGTAAGAAAGTACACGGAACTATTTTCGTCAAATCTCTGCCAACCATACAAGCAGTAAGAGAACTATTGTTAAAATGTTGAATAATATAGGCAGTAACGACTAGTGATATGAATAATATAGGCAGTAACGACTAGTGATATGAATAATATAGGCAGTAACGACTAGTGATATGAATAATATAGGCAGTAACGACTAGTAATATTTTTCAAAGATAAAATTTTTAGTGCTTACTTTATCCCGAACGACATATAGCATATTTCTGTTTGCAAATCACAAACAAATGACGTCTGCACTGTCCACACGAGTCAACGCAGCCAGTCTCCCCTCTCGCTTGGGCTCCTCTTGCACCGAACTGCTCGTTTGTCTCGGCGACATAGTGTACGTTTATGTGTTGTAGGGGGAATGTTGTAGTTAGAGTATCTAGTGTTAAGTATTATAAAATATTTCTACCCTAACTCAAGGTTACCAGCTCACCAGGTTGAGAAGGCGGAGATTTGCAGCGCGTGAAGTTCACCTAGTGTGTATTTAGATGATAGAGAAGTGAATGTGCCTCACCTGGTCGTGTTGGTTTGTTCTTGCCTCCTGTTCCCGCCCTCCAACATCTCATGTCCCCCTGGTATCATCTGACCCCTCGTCCCTAAGCAGAAGGCATCCCCGAGGTGTTCTACTTCGGCCCGTGCGGCAAGTACAACGCGTTGGTGATGGAGCTGTTGGGAGCCAGCCTCGAGGACCTGTTCGACCTGTGCGGCCGCAGGTTCAGCCTCAAGACGGTGCTGATGATCGCCACCCAGCTCGTAAGTTCTCTCTCTCTCTCTCTCTCTCTCTCTCTCTGTGCCCACCTTACTGCCCTCCAGCAACCACGATAAGCCCTCTACGGGACTGCTTATAGTTACTAACAAATGTAAACATGCTTGCAATTGTTACTAACACTTGCTTTTCAACATTGCATCAAACGTCTTGTTATTGTTGTTGATATTTACTTAAAACATGTTATAAACTGTTGCTGAGAACTTGGAATGTGCTAACCAGCCCATTTGCGTTCAGAAAAGTTTACTAAAGTGTTAAAATGTTGCCAAATGCACCATTCCCTTCAATGGCGTTGGAAAGAAAACATTAGTAATTCTGTACTTGTACCAAAGACTTGTCAGGGGCCGCGCTGGTCGAGTCAGATCTCTCGCCTCGCACCAAGACGATCTGGGGTCGGTCCCCGGATTTTCGCGCGTGGGAATCGTGCCCTAAGATGCCGCTGGTCGGCGGGTTTTCTCAGGGATCTCCCCCCCCCCCCGCCACTACATTCCGGCTCTGCTTCACACTAGCATCATGTCACCCCTCACCAACGATAAACGTAGGTTACTATGTGCTGACAAAAATATCTTCACTTCACAAAGACTGCTCAGCGTTTGGGCATTAAAGGAAATATTATTTCCTGCTAATAGAAATTTTTAGATTATGCGTGCAAGAGCGTATAAAAGTATGTGTTACTGTTATTTATTGATTTTAATGTATTTTGTTCAGGTTGTGTTCATGGTGTGTTAACATTTTTAAAATGGTGACAATTTAAACATTTTTGATCAGACGAGGTATCCTAGGAACCTATTTCCAAAATGTCGTAAAAGCCGGTACACAAATATCACTTAACTATAACGTGCTTGGTTTCTACTGTACTTATATTTTCAAAGTTAGGCTTTTGGAAAATTTTTTATCACACAATATTTCTGAGAAACCATTTTTTTTTTTAATTTTATACGCTTTGTTATACGGTAATTACTAGTGAGTAGTATTTTATTTCAATATATATTTTTAAAATGGCATCTAGTGGAGCATTTTAGATCACGCGAGGTACCCGAGGATAATTTTTCAGAAATACATATAACTCGGTACATTTTTATTTTATTTGTTCATGCTTTGCTAAAATTTAGAAAACGAAGTCCACATTCTCGATTACATAAAATATCTAAGGGAACAATTGTTCTGAGTCAGAGTTTTATCAAATTCTGTAGTATGGTAACCCAATCCATTTTTATTATTTTTTAAATTGTTTGTGCTGTTTCAAATCTGGGGTCCGATTTGTCCAATTTAAAAGTAAATTTTTTTAACTGAACGGTTATATAAATCAACCGACTGGGCGCAAATTTTTTGTTACGCACAAAATATTTTCCAGCTTTGAAACTATCTTACAAAAGCACATTAGTCCTTAATCAAGTTATAAATGTTTGACTTTATAGGACTAAAATACTTTTTATAAGACGATTTAAAATCTGAAAATAATTTTAAGCATTTGACTGATAACGATGGGCGTACAGTCGGTTGCTGGCGCGGATCAAAAGGAAGGGGGGGGCATGGGACCCTCCTTTTTGTATAGTTTACTCTTAAATAATTAGAAAATTTCAAATTGTTATAATTTATTTAGGAAACGCACCTTAAAAACTAAATTTCTCATGTTGAGAACCCCCGAACTCCCCTTCTTTGACTCGAGGTGTGGGCATAGCAACTTTTTAATGAATCCCTCCCCCAACCCCCTTCCCCACCAATACCCAACATAGAGCTGGATCCGCCACTGGTCGGTTGACACATAACACCATTTTATTCCTCATGTAAGTATTATTGACTGCGAAAGATATGCAATATTGGAAGATATTATAACATAAATATGGTTTGTTTTAACTCCCAGACTTCCAAAATGACTAAAACAGCTTTTTTACGTGAGTAAATCTCCAATTCCACTGCTAATATAGATAGGAAAACAACAGAGGGTCGTGCACTTAAACTCGCAGTACATTTTTCCACCTATAAAATCTGTACTACCATAGTTACAGCTGGACGACAAAAACACAGTGCTGTTGTAGCGTCACGTGCATTGGGACGATTGTGCGCGAAGTTCTCGAATCTGCGTGGTCCTTATTATCTCCTTCGCTTCTATTCGTCAGACGCGCAAACCTGCTCCAGGGAGGCGTACAGTGGTCGTGTAAGCAGCCGCCACGCTTGTCATTTTGACGATATTGATCCCGCTGACCGACGAACATTACGTGGAGAATATCTAGGCGTATGTCTTGGCGAACGTATAAGCGACAGCCTATAATCTGGGAAGAGGAAAGAAAAACTGGGAAAAGTTGATAAATATACAACTCCACTATGTTTGCACTACGTACAATTTTGCGCAGCTGTACGCGACTATCAACTGCAAGTAATTCATTACGTTCGTATTAAGGCGGGCGCCTGGGTTGACAAGTTTTAACACACTCGAGTCCAACAAGTACGGAGGCTATAAGGGCGACACAGCACGCGCATCGCCCCTCACCCTAGCTTCTAGGTGCAAGTCACTGAACTGGCGTCTAGTCTTCTCGCCAACAACAAGCCTCTATGAGACATTCAGAGTTGCCTTGTGATTTTATTGTGTAATATGTGTGATTAAGATGTGTTTTACACGTCTCTACATTTTTAAATATCCTCAACCAAGATCATCAAGCCTAAAAATTGCCTCAGAAATGCCCATTTCTGTTTTAGGTCGCTATAATTTTGTGAGAAAACCTAAAAATATTGAAGCGTGTTTTCGTATTTTCTGGCATTTTCTCTTCTACACTCACAGATAGTTCCCCCCCCCCCCCAGGTTTAATGTCTACCTTAGTTTCATCCTGAGTGTATCTTCTCAGACGAGAACATGCCTAGCTGTCGCTACAATCGTACGCCTGTCGACCGCTTGGTCCAGTCTCTGCTATGTAGGGCCATCCCTATAGTTTCTAAATGTTTAACAATACTAGTGTTTTACACCTAAATGAGAGCAGGTATCAAATGTATGTCTGGCAGTTTTGTTTAAAATCGTCTTCATATTGGCTAATTTTTCAAGGCAGTAAATTCTATGGGTTTGGCTAATTATTTAATTAACGTAATTCTGGTTAATTTACTTTTTTTTTTATAGAAACAGTGTAATTTCTTACTTTGAAAAAATTAGCTATCACAGCAAAAGCCATTTCAAACAAAACTACCAGACATATTTTTGATATCTTCTCTCGTTTATGTTTAAAAAAAAATAATTATCACAAAAACTGTAGAATCTAAAGAGCACGGCCTTGAGGGCTTGGACCCGAGTTTCTAAATTTTTCACAATTATTTTTGAAACATAAAACGGGAGCCGGTATCATAAAATCGCTCTGTAACTTCGTTATAATCGGTTTCAACTACGTGCTCAGATTTTGTCGAGCCAAAGTTCGGCATGATGATAGCTGATTAGTTAATTAACGAAATTTCCTTTTAATTGATGAATTAGCTAAGATATTCATACAGTTCGCCTCAAAATATTACGTTACATAGTCGAACCAATTTGCAACAAAGTTACAGAGGGATTTTACGTTATCGGCTCTCGCCTGGGTTTTAAAAAGTAATTCTCTGGAAAGCCCATGTATCAGAGGTCACCGTACCTTCTATAACACTGAGGTTGAGGATGTTGTTCGTCGTGCTAGGGTACACACTTCTACAACGAGGCATGCTTGTTGGCGGTTGACGTGTTATGTTAAGTAGTCTGTTAACTTTCTAATCTTATCAAGTTGTGGAAATAACGGGGGACTATTAGTACTAGAGGTGCGGTAATTTGAATGCATTGTCTTGATGTTTCGCAAGAACTTGTTGACTGGTCTGAGCGGATGCGATAACACATTTACCTAATTGTTTCGTCATGCTTATCGCACAGCCTGGCACACTATCAGTTATAAAACTGAAATTATGTTAAGCTTTGAGAAATAATTCATCGGAAAAAAAAACTTTGTGGTTAAAATAAACCCACGCCTTGCTTTTATTTACTAGCACACACATTTAGCCGTCCAAGTATTAACTTTTAAGCCACAATAATATACATATATATATATATATATATATATATATATATATATATATATATATAGCATGGTTGTAGATTCGCATGGGAAACACGATGCTCACAGCAGTTTACCTATTTTGTAAACGCAATAAAGGTATTGCAGGAGAAACAGTGTCGCAGAAACTAAGGCGAGTGTTATGTAAATAACAAATGACGGTACAAGAATAATTTGAATAACAATCGGCTACTTTCATATCGCCAACCAGTGGTATTTTAATGTCTTCGTAAGCAGGTGTTCGTGTATGCTGTTGTCTCGCATGCACTACGCATGTTGTTTTCATTTGTCTACATGTTTTCTGTTCGCGTTTTACGTCATCAACAGCGAGGTCGCTAGGTATTGTTACACGCAACAGGAACTTGGGAGAGGAATCGGCCATGGCCGAACCATCGCACCACTCACCTGGAGCGATTTCGGGAAACCACGGGAAATCGAAATCAGGATGACCGGAGACGGAAATCCAACCCGAGTACTCCCGAATGACAGTTCAACGTGTTCACATTGTGCCACTTCGCTCGGTTAGGAACATTTATGTACATTCGGTGTCCATGTATTACTAGATTGTCATTGCGATACTGCATTTCAATTCTGAATTTGAAAAAAAAATTAGGCTCACATACATCGCGGGTGAAATTCGTGTTATTTGTAACTAAGGAAAACTAAATGTCTTATTCAAATATTTGAATACAAAAATTCTGCATGGTTGTCTTAGCAGTCGGCCAGTGTGACAAAACATGTACGTACCTCTAGTTGCGTGGGAGTATCTCAAATTTAGCACTCACCTCTATGCAAATCTGTTTACTAGAGGACTAATTAGTAATTAGTTGTGTTAATAAGTTAGTGACGTTTAAAATGCGGTGATATGCTGGTTATACCATAGCAGCGGTAAGATGACAATTCCAGAAGAAACAGTTCGAAATGGACGACTGATCACCACAAGTGTAACTGGAAGAAACGAAAATGGTTGCGTACTAAGCGAAACGCCATTGTTTTAAAACGTCGATTACGGCGTAAAAGGTCAAGGTAAATGAATGTTGTTTTCTCGTAAAATAATTAGTTAAATAGGTAATATAAATAGTTCTCCAGGATTGCGCTATTGCTTTTTCTGTGTTGACTGTACACACTGAGGAACAGGTTCAGTTAAGAACGGAAATGTTCAGTATACATCGCATGAAACGTGTAGAGAACATTAATAAGACGTGAGCTCAGGATTGTCAAAGTGTACTCAGTGTAGTGCAGGAGGCCAGCGCTGACTAGAGCCCGCTGTGTGTCGGGATGACGGAAAGGTATGGCGAGGTGGTGACATCAGCAGAAGGCGACTTGCTACTCGAGTCGCGTGTCTGGCGAACATGCGCGCCGCATACACAAGAGTTACGTTCGTTGACTTGCACGCCAACCGCCTCCCTCGCTATCATGGAGCACACCGAGGAAACCAACCCCCTGCTAGAGTACTTTTCTACACCCACCCGTTCCGTTCCTGTTAGGTCAAACCCTGGCCGCGTCAGAGATTACAGAAACATACAGATGGAGCATGATATATGTTCTATGGCGAAGCGAGAGGAGGCAGTCCGCCATACCGATACGTGAAAAAAGTTGTTGGTTACCATAACAATGTGTATAATTCGGCTGTAGGTTGTCCAGCCATAACCTCGTTTTCAGTGTGCCTACAGCCGTGGCCGTAGAAGAACAGGTCTGGACACTCGCCTGGAAACTTGACCCCCTTGTTGTTCGGCTGCAGTTCACAAGTTACCGATAATGCTATACATTTTTGGCGCTGTGATCCGGGCGGTCGAGCTCAAACTCCGCCCACTTCCCTCCCACTAAGATAAACAATTTATCAAAACGTATTTTTTTTTTATCAATTTATGAAGCACTTCCTTCACTCACATTTTTAAATCATGGATCCAGAAATCTTTATTTACTTTATAATGTTAACAATGGAAAAAAGTGGGCGGAGTTTGAGTCCGACCGCCCGGAAAACAGTGCCAAACAGTACGGCATTTTCGGTAACTTGACGAACTACAGCCAAACAACAAGAGGGTCAAGCAAAATACATTGGTAGATAGGCGAGTGTCCAGACCTGTCCTACGGCCGTGGCCTACAGAAACAGCTGATATCACTCCACTATATTGTTACGTGAAAAAAAAAAAACTTTGGGTTACCACATCAACGTGTATAGTTTGGCTGTGGGTTGTCCAACCATAACCTCATATCTCAATACATCTACAGTAGTAACAGCTGATTGCACTCCGCCATATTGTTGTGCGAATAAACAAAGGAAGTTCGACCTCAGTATAGGGGCCACATGTTACCACAAATGCAGCCGGTATAACATGGTATAGGTGGTTCGGGATAAAGTGAGTTCTCAAAAAATTTTCCGACTTCATCCAATTCGTATCTTTCCGCTCGTAACAGCTAACGACAGGAAATCTCCAACCTCTCTGGACACGTCATTTGATAATAGCGCTTGTATAATAAATTATGCAGTCGGTAGCAACCCATACAGTTAGATAAAAAAAATATTCTGTATTGTGTAAAACACAAACATGTCGAATTGGGTAGATATTATTTTAGTATTGTTTAGTTTCAATAGGAAAATACACGGAACTACATTCGGCAATTCGCTGCCAACCGTACAACGTATAAGGTAACTCTTGGTAATGTTGGATTATATGTAGTAACGGCTGGGATTTTTTTTCAAAGGTTAAATCTTTACTGCTGAGTTTATCCCCAACGACATATATACAGATTTCACCGCAATCGAAAGCTAACGTGTGAAAGCATAATGTAATAGGTTTTTTGATTATTGGTTCTATTATTTTTGACATGACATCGTCACGTCACACGTGCTCCCTTCACCATGAACAGTCGTACTAGTCCGAGTCTCAGGCCAGAATACAATTCTAGGATCCTGTCCAATTCTGCTAAATGAATGTGAAGAACTTGGACAAATAAAACTTCTGAACGGCCTAGTGACCTCTCTACGGACAGTATTTAAGCAAAGTTACACGCGCATGTTGCCATATCAGGTACCTACATTTCTGAAGCATATTTTCTTGTACTCGCACAGTTTACTGGGTTACAATCTACTGTCCTCTGCAGAATGTTTGTGTACGTTTCCTGCACATCAACCAAGTGTTAGTTGGCACTAATGTGAAGCAGCTGCTACACTGCTAAGTGCACACCATTAATTGGTTTGATGCAACGTGAACACTACACCTGGCAGTCACAGATACAGCTATGTGTGGCAACTGTGATACCATATCGTCACCTTAGTGCAAGAACTGGGTAACTTAATTTTGCCAAGTTTAAGTTATTATCATATGTCTAGAGTACCTTTATGATTGTTCCTTTTGATGTGTATACACTTATAAATGTGTTAATTAGTAGTATTAATGCAACACAAATTTGTATCTCAACAAATATCTGTGTGCATGAAAAAAGCAATTTCCAATGTTGTAATTGGATATCTCCAGCGACCTAGTTATCTAGTTGTAGGATTAAGCCCACGATATGTTCAACGTTTGGTCACCATTTTTAAGGAGTTCCTCGACTATTGCGACCCCAAGTGTCCTATAGCAAAATTACTGTCTCAGTGTCATTCATTAACAGCATGTATATGTAATATGTATGCATTTATTATCAGAATGAATGTACAGTGAACGGAAAGTCATGCATGTGCTCGTAAAGGCAATGCCTTGGTGCAGTGTACCGCTGTATTTTGTAATGAGATGTTCATTCCCTAACTGATGAACACGTGACAAAGACCCATGACAACAAATAGCACGGGAACTTGGAGCAGGAGAACACTGACCACTGGGTTGAAGGCGCTGAGCATGAGGTGTGACCATTTCTAAGGCGGCAAAAATGATATTCCTTCGACCAGAAAACCGCCATGGATCGTCTCTGCATATATTAATCACAGTAAAAAAAAAAAAAACTTCAATCCAAAGTGAAGTTCTCGTCATACTGAATTTTGGCTTGCAGAAATTCATTATTTCCAAATCATTCAAACACAAATATATTGATTCATTCTGGCTGTTAACAAATTAAAAAAAATAAGTTGCATGCCAACTCTACAGCTTATAAGACCTTACTAGAAAATTATTTCACATGATAGCATATAAGAATTTGCTAAACTTAAAATTATCAGTTATAAAATTGAAGGGGTTCTATGTAATATGGAGTGGTTCCTTTCTAAACAACTAGTAGTCAACATACTGCTTTAAATACTAAATCGTCACGGACTGAAATGCGAAAACCATATCTTACCAACGTAGACACCATGGCATTAGGCAAATCTCTCATATAGCTGACATTGTTAATAGAAACGCTCGGATGCATTTTTAAAGTACAGTGATTTAAAAAAACACGTCTTCTTTGAATGTTGTTTTCAAGCTTTAAACCTGTACAAACGCTAGGCAATAACCATACTGGCTTATTTTCATAAGTAAGTTGGTGATACTGTGGGTAAAAAAAAACCGGGAAACTATGAGGTTTATTGCAGACAAATATTACGTACGAATTATGATTTGTGACAAAACAATCGAACGCTTTCGAATAAGTCGGTGAACTGAAATTTCTTAAGTAAGTGGATAATTAGCTATAACCATAGTATTTACAGCCTTGAAAAAAATAGACAACTTGGAGAAAACCGTTGTAAACAAAATTGCCAAACAGAATTTTGAAGCATCATGCTCTCGTTTAGGCATTAAAAACAATTATCTTGAAAACAATAGAAATAGAAACCTGCAATAATGTCCTTACTTACGTACAAGTAACTTACACATGTGTTACTTTAATAGTGAGTGATATTCACCGTCTTGAATTTTTGTATTTTGTGTCATAACTTTTTTCTAGCTAAATTCGTTGAACTTTAACTTACGAGTGCGTAGTAGATAAATAATCGCTGAAAACATCAATTTATTTCTACGTATATTTCGAAGCCAATATGGATATAATACTCAATGACAATCCTAGATAATGGTATTTGCCTACTTTACTATTAACTAATTTGTTACGCGTGATATCTTGCGCCGCAGTTAAATGCAAGAGGTTCCGGAGTCGGAGATTGTGCCTCAGAAGTTTGTAACACTGGAAACAATTTTGTTTAAAACGTTGGCTAAAACTATTGTCTAGGATTGTTATTGTTTAATTTTCGCAAATTAGCTTCAAGAAACCTACAGTTGCAGAAAAATGTTTTTAGCGTTGAATTACGTACCACGCCATCTTAACTACAAGTTAGAATACATGTATTGATTGAATTTTGTACACTATAGATCTTTATTTTCCGTTACTACTGTTACATATCTTATTGCAGTTAGGGCCTACAAAATTATTATTAATTTCTTAACTGCAATTTGATCTTTACGACAGTAACGGAAAATAAAGATTTACGATGTATAATATGCTATCAATATGTATTCTGTTCTGTAGTTAATTTAAAGTTCCATGAATTTTAGCCAGAAGAAAAGTTATGACACAAAATACAAAAATTCAAGATAGTGACTATCACTCACTCTTAATACCTGTATGAATCACCTTACGGAGACGTGACTCATTGAGGTAAATCTTTTAACACGTCCCTTATGACCATTATTTTATAATTTTTTTATCAATTAACTCAGACGTCACTCACACCTCAGTCCTGAGGTGGTAGAGACAATAACCAGGTGTGTATTGTATTCATTCAGATCACGTTAAATGTATATCACCCTGACACATATCCTTCAATCTGCCTGCTCCCTTCAGACCCCCCCCCCCCTTCCCCGCGGCTGGCTACGAGCCAACGAACATATCTGAAATGAAGTACACCCAACGGAAAAGTCTCTGCCGCGAGATGAAATCATCAAAGTAAAGCAACGGTCCAAGACTATATCCTCAGTTCTGCTGTAAAAACATCGCCGAGATCTGCGCATGTCAAAGACAGCGCCGCGCCGCTGTGACAAACAAGTCTCAAGGCTGCTGGGAGGAAACATTTGCAAAATTTTACACTCGTACCAAACACTTCTCAACTGAAATTAAAAGCATTTTTCCCTGAAATAAAATAATTTTTAATTTTATTGTTGGTTTAAGGTCCTGTTCAAGTTTATATTTTCTTGTTATTTTTTCATAGAAATGGTCAAACCTAATCCTTGCCAATTAAATTATTTGCTGTAAAAGAACTGAACTTCAAGATACCTTTAAAAGCAAACATTTGTAAAAAAAAAATCGCAAGGATATGATGAAGTTTAAAAAAAATGGAGCATTTGAAACATGTAATACATTTTTCCTGTGTATTGGCAAAGTTACCTTGTAAGTAGCTCAGTGCATGTGCTTTCGCCGTAAGTTATTTCATTAAAAATTAATGCAGTAGTGTTTAAAATACGTATGTGCCTTAAAAACTGTCCGCGTTAATGTTTACCTTAAATTTGTTACTGTCAGCGCAACTAATGGACTCGGTTATAGGTGCAAATTAATCTGTCATTTATACATGGGAATCGCATATTATTGTGTTGGGTTTCTTATGTGTCATTGGTTTTGAAGTACTCAGCAACCCTTCTGTGAAATGCATTTCGTTTTCGTGTGTAAGTGTATATGAGCATTAGTATTAGTTCCGGCAAAAAGTGCAGATTTCGAACCCACGCTGTAAAAAAACTTACGAAATAGTATTGAAAGTTTTAACCCATACACAGTACGGGATAATATCATTCTCAAGCTTGTAAATATAGCAAATCATCAGCATTGATACTACACTAGTCCTAAAAATATATAGAAACGATGCCATTGATGCACTGGAAACAATTTTGCCATACCTGCTTTCTTAACACTCCTATACATAGGTGAGTTAAATTTACAAATACTTTTTTTACAGTGCACTACGGGGCGGTTTAGCAGCCAGGATAGAGGAATGGAAGCTAACAAATTAAGGATTTTGGGCACCTTCCAGCTCATTATGTCATGTGTTCTTGGAATTCCGGTCAATAAGTCTACACCAAAAAGGGTACGATTTTCACAAAGTAAGAAGTAAAAGCATGTTTTCATTCATATTGTTTGTGTAAGCTGCCAGTGACACAGTTTTGAGATTATAGTGTAGTCTTCATAAGAACTGTCCGACTGTTTGACTGAGTGATTAGAGTCACTGGCTGATGGACCAAGGGTCTCGGGTTCTATTCCTAGCTGGGGTGTCAATATTTACAGTTGCCTCCCAGGGTTCAGGACTGGGTGCTGTGTTGTTCTCTCATATAAATACTGTGGAAGACAATAGTGAACCAGCGCAGTATCACCTAGAGGCCTAGTTGGCCTCTGAGCACGCCGTGACCGAACTAAAACTATTGCGACAACAAAATACTGCTTTCCAAAGTGTAAATACATAATTGGCGAATTCATTTAACGAATAGGTATTTAATACAGTCAAATACACGGATATTTTGCCATATTTTTTAATGAATTTCTACACTTCTAAACAGGCAAAATTACTTTTCTGGAGAAATTATAGACTTGTCTTTTAATAGCCAATGATGCAGGTATTTTACTTACTAGTTTTCATTGCCGTACTTTACTTTTCTTTATAATGGCTACACAAGACCATCGAAATTATCACTTTGGCGGCTAATAGTACAAAGTATGTGTGACCGAAAAAAGTTTTAGTATGTGAAAACCACGCTTGTTTTAGCATTTAGTAACTGACCGGACTTTCACACAAAAATATAAAATTACGAACTGGCAGGAACTCGGCGCTCTTAAAAGAAGTTCTCAAGGGAACGACAAGACGCCAGTTTAGCGCCTAGCACATAGAGGCGACGAGCCAGGTCTTACAGCCCGCGGCCAATCCCGGTCATTACGGTCCAATAGTACGCACATTAGATCTGTAGCTGTACGTTAGTATTGCTTGTGTCAAGAAACAAAGGATTGAACTACAGGCGCCAGGATTCTCTTTATACTTTGCCTTCAGAAGACCGAGCACCATGTCCTCAAATATGCCATTCCTAGCCATTTTCTCTTTGACGTCATACGATAGGACTACAGTAAAAAGTAGCGACGACAGATAATAGTCTTGTGCCTTTTCTAGAAAGAAACTACGATCATAGGACAGTTATTTACGGACATACACGCATGCGAGCAAACATTGATTTTACTCCCCCAAAGGGGACTCTCTACCTGCACTTCAAACGCGTTGCAGCGAGTTTACCACCATTATTTTTTAGACGAAACTATTTAACGCGCATAATAGTACTTGTATGTTTACGAAAACAACACACAATTCGATCTATGTCGCTGTAGTTTTAAAAATTCGATACGTTTGTTAAAAACAACATTCTCGGACCCCTCAAAATGCAAAATAATGGCTTTTACAGACTGCCGTATCTGAAAAGATAACATCCTGATTTGAAAAATACAAGTATAGAAACAAGAATTAGACATTGAGCTATTCTGGCCACAAATAAAATAATGTGGTCACAGCTTAAAAGTCCCATAGGAATAAGGATAATAGTGCAGCACTGCACGCGAGCTGAGTGGCTTGCGCGGAGAGGCGATAATTAGAGATGATGGTTTATCGCGGGAAAAGTTGACTGTTCGATGTATTTCAATACACGTCCAGCTTACCAGAAGATTACTGGCTTCAGCTTGTACGTGGAGCTGTTGCCCTATTTGACTGAGCCAATAAGAATCCCGATATTGTAATATTGGATGCCTGGTATTGGTCTGCAGACAGCTACGTTGTGTCAGTGTTTTCAAGGCTATCTTGGCACAAAACATTTTCGCGATATACCATCATCTCT